>JADLZN010003009.1:0-29505 GCA_018155175.1 Sinocyclocheilus anophthalmus
AACATTACATCATTTATTTTCTGTTGTCTATTACAAACTGAGTAACTCAGTGATGTATTTTTGATTTTGGCAGATAAGCTCCTCCCACATGTTCACTGGTAGTGAAGCTCCGCCCACTGCAACACATCATCAGTGAAGCTCCTCCCACTGTAATCACATCATCAGTGAAGCTCCTCTCACAGTAATTCAGCAATAAATGCTGGTATATCTCCATCAGTTCACAAGTGAAGACCAACATCTAATCATCAGGAAGAGCTGAAAACTGTAAAGACTGAGTTTATTAAAGAGAACAGAGAGAAGATGAGAGATCCAGAACCCTGCAGAATCAAACACACTGAAGATACTGAAGAACTAACAGGTTGGTGATTATTCTTCATTAATGAGGCTGAATGTTATAAAGCTTCAAACAGTATTAGATTTGTTGTAACAAGAAAAATCTTTAGAGCTGTTGAATAATCGAGAAGGCACCATAATAATACACTTTCGCATATATGGGTACATTTTTTAACTAAATTAATGTAGTTTAGAAAATGTTGTTGTTGATCAACCATATTTAATAGTTCTCCCTGCTGCCCGTTTTGGGGAGTGGAGTTGAACATGGGATTGTGTCTTACTACTACGAATAGTTCAAATTTTCAGAGAGCATAATTTTATAAAATGCATCAAAAAGATATGTTTACATCAGGGTTCATTTTTATCTCCTTTCACATTTCTCTGTTTTTATGACTAACTGAAAATAAACCATTTTTACTTTTATTTCAGAGTTAAATGAAAAAAATGAGGAGAATGAAGATTTGAGTGAAGTTGAGGAGAAAAATCGTGTCAAATAGAGAAAAAAAGCTTGTGAGTTACTCTCAAACTACACCAGAAAGGTTTAAATAAAAGAGAGGCCAAGAATCTTTCCAACTGCACTCAGTGGGGGAAAGAGGTTTCATGTGCAAAACGTCACTGTATCCTTCATATGAATAGTTCCTACTGCGAGAAACCATGCACCTTGTGATCATCGGGAAAAGATTCTCACCATCATCAAACCGTACGAGACACATTAAATCCACACTAAGAGATCGGGACACTTGTGATCAATGCAGCAACCAGTTTGAGGCTTCTCCTGATATACAACTGAGAGTTCATGACAAGGAGACACCACATTCAGTCATTTGTGTTGAAGAGTTTGCAGGTCTCCAACAGGTATTTGAAAGACCTCAGAAAATACTCACTTGGTGGCTGATGAGAGGTACCATTTTGCTTTGTGAAGAGTTGTGAAAAGACTTTACTATCAGCGAAAGCATTTAAAACTGCACGAGAGATCCACAACTGGAGTCAAAAACCTTACAAGTGGTCCCACTGGACACAGAGATTCAGTCAGGTATACACTCAAACACGAAGGATCCACCCGGAGAGACACCTTATCCTGCACTGCAGGTGGGAATTGGTTTACATAATTCATCGCTCTACCAGGACTACAAAAAACATCACGTAGTACAGCGCTTCCAGACTTCATCCGAAAACAAGTTCTGCTTTTCACAAAACTCTCGTTAAACATAAGGCGGAAGCGGCCGATCACACTGCCACAGAACAATCGCGTGGCGGGTGCAGGTTTGTGTTGGGCTGGGGAGGGAGTGACGTGGCTGAATTTCAGTCAGTGAGAGTCACACGGAAACCACGCCAGATTTTCTCCGCAGTGACGAGCGTAAACCGCGCAATGGGACACCGTTCAGGAAGGTCACGGTACAGCTGCACCGGACAAGCTTCACTAGAGCCTTACTTCCAAAATAGCACCAGAATTGAAATCAAATGTACGGCTCTGTTAGTACTTCGTTCACATAGGAGCCAGAGGCGGGCCAGCAAAATAACACATTTAGAAAACAAATGCATAATTCCGCCCAATTCATGGACAAATCGGATGCGCGTAATTCAAAGAACACAACAGTCCTAAAAACTGAAGTAAAAGCATACAGAGGGCCCCACAGGAAGGATGTTACAGGAGTTATGGATCGTTGAATTTGCATTTGCGAATCATCACACATGCGTGGACTGCTTTGAATTTGTGTGCGGTATTTTGAGACCTTCCTGGCAGGTTAAGATTCATAAATATCTTTTATTGGAGGATGTTCCGTTCAGCCAATCGCGGTGAGCTTTTAATGCACCAATCAAAACGCTCTTTCCTGAACAGACTCAAGAAGCTCAACGCTGCGCTTGTACTGTGCATTGTTTCTATGATCGGGTCCTTGATGTGAAGACATTTTAATGGGTACTCTTTTTTTTTTAGCACCTGATTACAATTTCTATAAAATCACATTATGATTTATATCTTTCACAGAAAATACAGCTACCTGGTTAGCCTGCTGTTTTATACACCAAAGTTGCTCAATCCGTAATGTTATCAAATAGGTGTTAAATGTCCAGATATTTCATTTAACAACAACAATTATGTAATGTGTTCTGTTGTTGTTATTAGTAGTAGTAGGCTATCAGATTCGCAATAACTTTTATCAGACATTAAAAACAGCTATCAGCACCTAAGGGAGATTTTGAACACACAAGCGAAGAGATTCAGCATGGAGGATGAAAACCACACTCAACGAGTGAGTAAAGTCGTTTTTTTATCTGATGGCATTCTATTTTTTGGCGAAATGAACATCCCTTCCAAAAAACAGAGAGAGTTTGAAGCTTAACCTGCGGGCAGGGACGGGCTCAAAAATATCTACACACACGCCCTTCAAAGTGCAATTCCACGCATGTGGTGAATGTGACGATTGATGTGCAAATGCAGATTCACGATCCATAAATACTGTAACATGCATTCATACTAAGTTGATGGAAAATACATCAAGAACTTGATAATAATGCCTATTTGTGTAAACAGTTTTAAAGGTCTTTAGGTAGATGCTTCATTGTGGTGCGAGCACTGGGGACAATAGTTTATTCCTTGTGAGCTTCTTCATATTTATGAATTTTTTGACGAAATTTTATGAATCGGTATTTTGTAAATTGTAAATTGTCGTGTGAATGGATGAATTTTGATTTTTATACATCGTATGGTTTGGTTGAGGCGATCGGCTCCAATTCCACAGACGCACCACACCGTGCGCGTTTCCATTCACCCTTCAAATTGCGCAATTGAACCTACAACGAATTGGAAAGCCGCCTAATGGCAACGCGGCAAGTTTCACAAAAACGCCATATAACGCAAACAAAAAAATTGACGCTCGTGCATGAGGTGTTTTTTTCAGAGCAGATGCCGACAAAAGGAATAATTCGCAAAAACTGGCAATGCTAAACTTCTGGCGCTTTTTCAACATTTACAGTTTCCATGGCTATGAAAACGTCAATATGCTCATATCGAGCAGTTTACTATAACCTCCATGAAACACTTCCTAAGTGGCTGCGCTCTCCAGTATAGGATTTTCCCTACTATAATACTGAGACAATGTACATTGCCACGTCTGTGTGCAGGGTGGCTCGGAATACTGTCACTGATCTGGACTGCTCACTCAGTGCTTGTGTTTTATTGTTATACAGGCTATGGTGTTATTCCAGCCAGTCACGCATGTTTCGAAGCTGATCTCTTTGCTGCTTCTGTACGGATACACGCATATGCCTCCTTTGAATAAAAATAGCCAAAAATACGTCAAAATCTTTTGCCATGACTTATCGCGAGAGGCAAACGTTTACTTTTTAGTCTCATAACATTGGTTAATGGAAACGCAGTAATTTCGCAATACTTTTTTATCGATATTCAGAAAATATCGCCAAAGTTTTGTGCGAATCTGTAATGGAAACGCGCCTACTGTTCCGCTAATAAAGATCCAGCATCAGATCTGAAAGTGCTGGATCAGAAGATGATCTACTTGTTTTCTTTACGTTATTTATTCCCAGTTTGAATAACCGTTTTGTTTGTCATGCTGCTGAAAGAAGCAGACATGAAGTCTTGAATTGGGTTGTAAAAATGGAAGTCACTGAAACAGTTTTCCATGCTTTCACCCCTTGGAAACAACACAGATACCATTCAATCATGACATAACTATCAAAGTTGATAAAATGTGTTTAATGAAAAAGAGCTGTTTTTTATTAAAAGCAAGTTAATATCTCATATCAAAGCATTTGTTTTTTTTTTTTTATCAAAGAAACAGTTTTTCGTAAGTGTTTCAAGATTGGCCAATGACGGAGTTGACATTCAACATGAAGTCATCATATTTTTGTGGTTTAGGGGTATCATATGATGTTTAAATGTGAATATTAAGATCCTGGTGAATGTAAATGGATAGAGGTAACAACTAATTGATTTATGTGTTCATATAACTGTTTTTAAAACTGTTTTTATAACTGTTCATATAACTGTTCATATAACAGTTCATATAACTGTTTTTAAAAGTTACCATGTTACTATAGCAGATGCACAGCAGACACATACTGTTCTGAGATGAGAGAAAATAGATCATTTGTGTTCCAATGATATATCAAAATACTTAAATGTGACTCTTGAATAAACGCTTTATTGACATTAACATACTCACTGTTTGTTGTGTTTAATAAGGTTATTGACTGATTCAATGTATTTGATCGTTAAAATGACTACAAATTCAGGTTTTTGTCACCACCGTCAGATGTGTCACCTCCCTATTATATATTTAGATAATATTTGATTGATATGTTATATTTGGTGAGGAATTTGATCTTAGAGTGTGTGTACGCTTAAATCCACGCCAGCGCTCATATTCATAAAAACTGTCTTTGACGTGGAAAAGTGCTTAGCATCACGTCAGGGTCTGAGCAGACGTACGCACTTTTTCTTGTCGGAGTAACTACTGCATGTTTTTGGAAATGTAAGCTGTTCTTGCGGCTCGCTATTCTAAATTAAATGATTTGGATGATTGGTGATCTTTTGTATGTTAATGACATTTATTAGGAGTCGTTTACAAGCAGAGAGCTGAAACCATTCAGTTGCGATTCATATATTTCACATCTGAAAGAGAGGCATACGTGCGTTTTCTGTACGTACGCTCATTCTATGAATCACACACGTATATCTGAGAGATGATCGTAAGATCAAACTTAGTATGGTTTCAGCACAACATTTTATAAATGAGGCCCCTGATGCTGACTGTGGTGCTTTCGTCGGTTTACAGGGTCAGTATGGGCCCCCTGACTGGTGTAACGGCTAGTCCAGCCCCATACACAACACTCTGGCAATGCATTGGTTTGTATTCTGAACGTTTCATCAGACCCCATTAATTCTTGAGCAATCCTGAGCTAACAGTAGCTTCGTCTGTTGGATCGGACCAACACGGGCCAAGCCTTTGCCCCCACGTTAGTCTTGCCCCCATTACCCCTAGATCGCCGGTTCACCTCGGTTCCTTCCTTGGGCCACTTTTTTGATAGTACTGACCACGCCGACTGTAAGCCCCCCCAAGCGGCAGTTATGGAGATGCTCTGACCCATCTCAGCCATCACAATTTCCCTTGTGAAAATCACTCAAATCCTTTACGACTTGCCCATTTTTGTCAGGACTACTATCGTTAAAGATGATTGACAATTAGCATAGTTTGGATTGGCAGTATGGTTCTGTTCTGGGCAAGAACTGCAATCTAGCAAGGATAAGAGCAGGGAGAGCAGCAATAACCCTCCAGGGTAAAAATAACAGAACCAATATAAATATTGCAGATATAATTAAAATACGATAATTTAACTAAACATTTTAGAATTAGACTGCTCCAGTAGATCCGAAGCAGAATCCTACTGAACCAGAGTAGTCAGGGATAGGGTTGGGTATTAGCTATTGAGCAATGCAGAAGCCTTGGGTAATAATAACTGAAGGAGCCTATCTATATGTGCTGTGATCGTGTCACACCCTATAGGTACCATAGCAGTCAGCTGATGCGAGCGTGACTAAGACAAAGCCATGTGCTCACACAAAACAAAAACACAAGCACATGGCCAGCAAAACCATAACAAGCCACAGGCTTGAAAACAAAAACAAGAACAAGAACCCACAGCTAATAGACCCACAGAGCTGTTTCACACCCAACATGCAACTGAAAGCACTGGCCTGTTGAAAAACTCGCACGGCGTGCTTACATGAAACCAACATTACGAGTGTCGGGGCTCGTCACAACAACAATGGAAAAACTAGACCGCAGTGACCAAACCCTGACACTATCATTTAAAAAGCTTTTTGTAAAAAGATTCATGTAACGATTCATGGATATTAAAGGCGCCTGTCTTGCTCTGATGATCATGGTATTTAATATTATATCTACAACATTCAGTACAGTATAATATCAAATTGCAAATATCATTAAAAGCTGTATGCAAATATCCATAATATCATTGACATGAAGATAAATCTTGCTGTAATCTGGCCTGTTATTTATAGAGAGTATTTTATTGTAATATTGTATTCATCACTATTTCCTCTCGGTGCTGTGATTTCTTCCTCCCTGCAAAATAATTCAACACAAAAGCATTTACTGAGCTCTCATGATCATTACAGATCAATGTGAATCATCAGATTGTCAAGTCAAGTCACCTTTATTTACATAATGCTTTATACAATACTGATTGTGTCAATGCAGCTTTACAGTGTTAAACAGGAAAAGCTTGCGCTGATAATGCAAGAGGACACTAGAGAACAGTCAGTTTTGCAGTTGAAGTCATTCATTGTTGATGCAGTGATGTAGTCGTTCAGCTCAGTTCAGTTCAAATAGTGTCTGTGCAATCAAGTCGAATACTGCCAGAAATTAAGTGTCCCCAACTAAGCAAGTCAAGCGGATACAGTGGCCAGGAACCAAACCCTTGTGACAGAAATTGAAAGAAGAAAAAAACCACGTGAAGAGCAGCTCAGTTCTCCCTTGGCCAGAAATTAGGAATTGTGTGAGACTGAAAACTCACCAGCTCTTCTGCACCGATGACCTGAAGAAAGTTCACAGCAGGAGCAGCAAACACTACAAACTCAACAATAATCACAGTCACTGTGAGTGGACAGATGATAGATAATCAAGAGGGAAAAAAACAGACTCTGTCTGTAAAACTGGGAATGAAATGTACATATAAACAACTGAACAATGTAAAGAGCGCGTGGTGGGTCCTCAGAAGAATGATCCACAGTAACTGAAGGCAAACTGCTGTTATCATGTCTGTTAGTTTCAGTTCAACATAATAACATACAATATAACCAACATCATCATCATCAGATCATACTTAGCCTGCACATCACAAAATTATGAATGAACTTTCATCCAACCCACTGCTTTTCATGAGTCCATCATCTATTATCAGTTCTTTTCAATCTCAAGGTGTCAGGAGAAACATTTACTGTCTGAATAGAGTTGATCTGAATCTCACAGAACAAGTGATGCATGCATTATAAGACAATTGAACATAATATGAAACTCATACAATTATTACAATCATATCATTTATATCAAGAAACAAAATGATGTACAAGAATACAACTTTGTGACATTGTTCTTTGGAGAGGAACTCCATCTTTGAGTTGATCTGAATCTCACAGTTGAATCAGCTGCTTTTGAAGATGAAGATGAACTTTATTCAGTGAAAACGTCAGATAATGTTTCTTTGTCATGTCGCTTGTAATGACAGATTTATCCAGATGATATTTTTATTGCTTGATGCATTATTGTGTCATATTTTGTTGAGGACACAGCATCAGATCTGAAAGTGCTGGATCTGAAGATGATCTACTTACTGTGATAGTTTTTTGTATGTCTGTGTAGAGCAGATGAACGACTGAAACACTTCCCACATGCAGTGCAGTGATACGGTTTCTCTCCAGTGTGAATCCTCTCATGTGTTTTCAGGTTTCCTGACTGACTGAATCTCTTGTCACAGTGTGAACACTTGTAAGGTTTCTCTCCAGTGTGAATCCTCTCATGCCGTTTTAAATGTTCAGCTGTAGTAAAAGTCTTTTCACACTCAAAGCACATGTACTCTCTCACACCAGTATGTATTTTCTGATGTACTTTTAAACGTTGTAGTAATGAAAAACTCTTTCCACACAAATGACATGAATGTGGCTTCTCCTTTGTATGAACTCTCAGGTGTGTCTTCAGGTCTGAAGCCCTCAAAAATGTTTTGCCACATTGATCACATGTGTACAGTTTCTCTCCAGTGTGGATGTTCATGTGTTTCTTAAGGTTTGATGATTGTGTGAAACTCTTCCCGCACTGATCACAAGTGAACGGTTTCTCTCCAGTGTGAACTGTCATGTGAACATCAAGATAATATTTGCGTGTGAAACTCTTTCCACACTGAGTGCAGGTGAAAGATTTATTGGCTCTTCTCTTTTTTAAATCTTTCTGTTTGGTTTGAGAGCAACTCAAAGGGTTTTCTCCAGTTTTAGCATGATTTTTCTTCTCAACTTCACTCAATTCTTCATTCTCATTGTTTTCTTCAATGAACTCTGAAATAAAAGTAAAACTGGTTGATTTTCAGCAACCCTGATGAACCCTGATGTAAAGTAGACCATTGCTGTAACAATTTTTTGTTATTTTGATGCATTTTTAGAAGTTATATGTCCCTGAAACTCTATGAATGAGGTACATTGATATTCCAATTATTATTATTTTTTAAAACATTACAGGCACAAATCCCATGTTTCTACAGGGAGAACTATTAAATATGTTTGATCAACTACACAATTATCTAACAATGTTATTGAAAAAAAGTACCCTATTATAACAAATCTAAATCTGCTTGAAGCTTTATAACCATCAGCATTATTAATGAAGCATGAAGAATAATAAACACCAACCTGTTTGCTCTTCAGTGTGTTTCATTCTGCAGGGTTTGTGGGAGGAGCTTCACCGAATATGAATTTCTGTGTTGAAAGACTATATAATTCAAAAAAAACAAAATCTTAAAAGTCTGTTCTCGAGTAATGATTCGATATCCATTGTGCCCAAGAAAATAAAGCATTAAATAAAGCAATATCGTGATTATCATCGAAAATTATTCAAGTTTTAGGAAAAGTCAAGAAAAGCAAAACATGATTCAAGTTTCCAAAAGCATGTTGCATTTATTTATTACAGTAACAGTTCAACAGTTTATGATCATACCCACAGATAAATACTGGCCAAGAACTCTACACAGGATTCGATACAAAAATAAAGTTATCATAAAAAAAAAGGAAAAACAGACAGAAGTAACAGTAGGGGGAAAGTCCTGCAAACATCTGTAATACAGTTGTGACATATCCTAACTGCTTTAGTACCATGACATTAATACTGTAGCTGTAAAAACAAAAGCCCTTTTTTTTACCCTCCTGCCTAACTAGCCAAACATTTCAGTCACAGGAATGAGGTAAGTGTGATTTCCTGAGTATAATGTCTCTCTCGTATTGTGTTTGCAGTAAACAGAAGATCAGCTAATCAATGGTATAAATGCACTTGCTCTTTATTTTGGTTGTTTTCATGTCTATCTCCTCCTTGCCACCTTCGCTGTGGATTTTCTTGTTGCTGCCCTCTACAAGAACAAAGTGGATATTGAAACAGCAAGTTGTCAAAGCTGCAGTATTTTTCCTGAAATCTTGTATTTTTCAAGATTCTTAAGGATTTGTCAGTAGTTTTACATGCAAACATTTTTTTGGTATGCAATTAAAAAATAAACTCAGCAAGACGCAAATAATATAAAGTGTGGAGAAGGGGCAAGACAGTTTACAAAGAAGATTGATTTTGTAATTTTACGAAACACAGTTAATGCAACAGAAACCCACTGCTGATTATGATTGAAAGTGATGATAAAAATGAATGTGGCTTGATTTTACTTTGGGACTCTGATGGGCAGATTCCTCAAAGCTTTTAACCCCTGTTACCTCATTATTTCCCACTGGTTATTTCACCTGTTTGTTGATTCCAGAGAGAGTTTACTGGCATCACCAGATCTCAAATCGGGGGTCTGTCCTGAAGAGCTCTCTGGATTCAATTCTGTTATTGAAGAGCCTACAGAAATACATAAACACACTGATATTAGCTACAACCCACTGCCTGTATTCCTCATCTGTAAGTCGCTTTGGATGAAAGCATCTGATAAATTAATACATGTAAATGAAACCTATCCATTAAACTATCCATTAAAATTTGAATACACTTGACAGATTTTTTTTTTCTATGACTACAAAGATTTTGATCTAAAAGCTTTGCATAAATTTTGTTGACAAGTATAAATCGTCCCAATAAATTTATTTTATAATGGATGACTGGTGTGATGCAATGAATGAAATGAGAGAGTGAAAAGTGGCAAAAAATTAAGAAAAACAACTTTGCGCTTCATTGTGACACTCAGACACACACCTTACTGTCTTTATGTTACTGTTGCGAGTGACGATCCTGTGGATATTCTCAGCCCCAGCGTCAGTGATGCTATTGCCACTAAAACTGAGATCAAAAAACAAACCAGGAATGTAAGAACTATTACATTATACTTGAGAAATGTACACTTTGAGTTTCTTCAGTCACTCACTCAATGTTTTGCACTTTGTGGAGGTTTGGGAGCAGCAGATCCAGGCTGTTATCGGTGAGACGGCAGTGACTCAGATCCAGTTCTGTCAGTCCTTCAGAATATTCCAGAATCAGCTCCAGACCTCTACAGACCTGCAGATCCAGCTGAGTCTGACTGAGATCCAACTCTTCACCCAGAGCTCTAGAGAGACACTGAGCTTCCTCAGGCCTCACATGAGCCAGAAACTGAAGCAGCAGAGGTTTATCACAGCTGAAAGACAGAGAGCAAGAGATGCGTTATATATACTGAATCCTTTTATATTGGATCTGTGTGTGAATGTGATCTGTTGGTGTTTCTCACCAGAGCTGAACAGAATGTAACACTGGGAACAGCTGATCCACTCCAGCTGTATGAATCTCACAGTCCTGCAGAATCAGCTGAGTCTTTGTGTCTGAGTGAGCTCTCTGAATGACTCTGGACATCACACGGCAGTCGTCAGCGTTCAGATGTAGAGGCTCTGAGTCTGTGTTTGTTGTCAGATCCAGAGCAGAGCGGCAGGAGAAGTCCAGCTTGTGTTGCAGGATCGAGAGCAGAACAGCTGCTGCCTCCTGCTGGACATCAGAGACACTGCAGCAGTGAAGCATCTTCAGTAACAGCAGCCTGTCAACACTGAACACAGACAAACACTAGATCAGGACAGATTCTGTAACATCAGTAACAGTAGCCTGTCAACACCGAACACAGACGAACACTAGATCAGGAAAGATTCTGTAACATCAGTAACAGCAGCCTGTCAGCACTGAACACAGACGAACACTAGATCAGGACAGATTCTGTAACATCAGTAACAACAGCCTGTCAGCACTGAACACAGACAAACACTAGATCGGGACTGATTCTGTAACATCAGTCTGTCAACATTGAACACAGACGAACGCTAGATCAGGACAGATTCTGTAACATCAGCAACAGCAGCCCGTCAACACTGAATACAGACAAACACTAGATCGGGACAGATTCTGTAACATCAGTAACAACAGCCTGTCAACACTGAACACAGACGAACACTAGATCAGGACAGATTCTGTAACATCAGTAACAACAGCCTGTCAACACTGAACACAGACGAACACTAGATCAGGACAGATTGTGTAACATCAGTAACAACAGCCTGTCAGCACTGAACACAGACAAACACTAGATCGGGACAGATTCTGTAACATCAGTCTGTCAACACTGAACACAAGATCAGGACAGATTCTGTAACATCAGTAACAGCAGCCTGTCAACACTGAACACAGACGAACACTAGATCAGGACAGATTCTGTAACATCAGTAACAGCAGCCTGTCAACACCGAACACAGATGAACACTAGATCAGGAAAGATTCTGTAACATCAGTAACAACAGCCTGTCAGCACTGAACACAGACGAACACTAGATCAGGACAGATTCTGTAACATCAGCAGCAGCAGCCTGTCAACACTGAACACAGACGAACGCTAGATCAGGACAGATTCTGTAACATCAGTAGCAGCAGCCTGTCAACACTGAACACAGACAAACACTAGATTGGGAAAGATTCTGTAACATCAGTAACAGCAGTCTGTCAACACTGAACACAGACGAACAATAGATCAGGACAGATTCTGTAACATCAGTAACAACAGCCTGTCAGCACTGAACACAGACAAACACTAGATCGGGACAGATTCTGTAACATCAGTCTGTCAACACTGAACACAAGATCAGGACAGATTCTGTAACATCAGTAACAGCAGCCTGTCAACACTGAACACAGACAAACACTAGATCGGGACAGATTCTGTAACATCAGTAACAGCAGCATGTCAACACCGAACACAGACGAACACTAGATCAGGAAAGATTCTGTAACATCAGTAACAACAGCCTGTCAACACTGAACACAGACGAACAATAGATCAGGACAGATTGTGTAACATCAGTAACAACAGCCTGTCAACACTGAACACAGATGAACACAAGATCAGGACAGATTGTGTAACATCAGCAACAGCAACCTGTCAGCACTGAACACAGACGAACACAAGATCAGGACAGATTCTGTAACATCAGAAACAGCAGCCTGTCCACACTGGACACAAACACTAGATCAGGACAGACTCTGTAACATCAGTAACAGCAGCATGTCAACACCGAACACAGACGAACACTAGATCAGGACAGATTCTGTAACATCAGTAACAGCAGCCTGTCCACACTGGACACAAACACTAGATCAGGACAGATTCTGTAACATCAGTAACAGCAGCCTGTCAACACTGAACACAGACGAACACTAGATCAGGACAGACTCTGTAACATCAGTAACAGCAGCATGTCAACACCGAACACAGACGAACACTAGATCAGGAAAGATTCTGTAACATCAGTAACAGCAGCCTGTCAACACTGAACACAGACGAACACTAGATCAGGACAGATTCTGTAACATCAGCAACAGCAACCTGTCAGCACTGAACACAGACGAACGCTAGATCAGGACAGATTCTGTAACATCAGAAACAGCAGCCTGTCCACACTGGACACAAACACTAGATCAGGACAGACTCTGTAACATCAGTAACAGCAGCCTGTCCACACTGGACACAAACACTAGATCAGGACAGACTCTGTAACATCAGTAACAGCAGCCTGTCAACACTGAACACAGACGAACGCTAGATCAGGACAGATTCTGTAACATCAGTAACAGCAGCCTGTCAGCACCGAACACAGATGAACACTAGATCAGGACAGATTCTGTAACAGCAGCCTGTCAGCACTGAACACAGACGAACACTAGATCAGGACAGATTCTGTAACATCAGTAACAGCAGTCCGTCAACACTGAACACAGACGAACACAAGATAACTCAACCCTAGTATGAATGGGAATCTTAAGGAATTCTATTATTCTGAAGGCTCTTAATGATTCTAGATGTGATAATGGTTTCCTTCATAATTACATTTTTCAGTACTTAAGATTTTTTACTTTTACGTTTATTTTGCTTTTGTTTGCCTGTGATTATGATCATTTCAATTAACTGAAGAGCTGCTTACATAGATTTTTAAATGACTGTGTTTTCAGAGCTCCCATAAATGCAAACCAATAACTGACCTAAAATTATTATTAAAATACTACTAATAAAACAATATGCCTTTAATAAGTTAAAACATAATTCAATGCTACTTCAAGGCTTGTAGTAGATGTCACCCAGAAAGCTACTGAATGAAACACACAGACAGACCTGAGACAGAGAAACAGAATAATAGAGCTAGAGAGAAAAGCAGTGAGACCTGAGGTGGGAGAGATGTGTGAAGAGAGGCAGAATGCTCTGCAGCTCTTCCTCTGGTATGGAGGTCCAGAGCAGGTTGAGCGAAGCTGCAGTGCAGTGCTGCAGTGTGAAGCGCAGGGCCGCAGAGTGAACAGAGTCCAGATCTCTGCTCTGCAGGTTAATGTAGTTCTTCACTGAACTCAACAGACTCGACACAAACCCAGCAGAGCCAGACTCATAGATCTCTCTGATTGCACACAGCATGAAGGCAGAGCTCATCCTGTACAGACATATTTTTCATTATTAAATCATTGTACATTTTTTATCATACTATTCAGTTTGTTTTTATGTGCAAAAATGAAAAGGAATACATTTTACATGCAGATTTTGTGAAAACAATAATTGCTTACTGTTTAAACTTAATCCGGTTCAGGAATGGCAGAATTTCTCTAATGTTGACCTGAATGTTGCTGTATCTTAAGTTCAGAGTGATTTGTTGAATTCTGTGCTGCAGAAAATAATGAAACTCTTCCCAGCTCAAGGAACAGAAAGTCAGATCATTGCCCACTTTCTGCAGGAAGCTTTGAGTCAGTTCTTCTTCCTGAGCTTCATAGACACATTCAACCAGCTTCTGGAGAGTCACGTTGGGCAGGCTACCCACACACACACACACACACACACACACACACAGAAAGAGTTCATTATGTTTGTATATTGTTATTTTAGATATAAACTCAAACACTTGAAATGTGTCCTACATTCAGACCTGAGAGTCACTGGTCCCTGGTGACAAATTAGGACACACACAGAAACAGACTGAATCTTGTGTCCAATCAAGTTCAAACACTGGACAGTCCAGAGTCTCAGAAGGATGGCCAAGCTGCTCAGGACTCTGGACAGATGCCTCTCTGACTGCTGTTCCTCATTCAGATCAATTGTGATCTCATTAACAGTGATGGGAGCTCGAACCTTTATAGACCTCAATGCCTGCACTACTTTCACCACCATATAACCATTCAGCCTGAAAAAACAACACACCCTGTTTGATGAAAATGAATCAAACAAACAAAAAAAATAGCATTTGAAATGTTAAAGGCACGATACGTAAGATTTGTGCAATAAATATCCAAACACCTCTAGATATTTTGTTAACCTGTGTGCTTACATTATGCTAAAAGTTTCCAACAATGTCTAAATCCAGAGAAATTCACAATTTTAAGTAGTAACATGGTCCATTTCTTCGTGTCATATGTCAGTGGGGTAATTTCCCGCTATTCTCGGTTGTTAGTAGAAGCCATGGAAACACTAGGGCTGCACGATTAATCGAATGCGATTGTCATGTTATTTTGTCATGCGTATCTTGTCAGTAAAGCCGGTTCTGTAATAAGTAGTAAAATTCCATCAGGTGCTTTCAGATGGAGCACCATTTACTACACAGAGCCGTAGTTCACTGACAAATTCCACAATCCGCAGACGATTATTGCCATTAGGCAAATCGAAGAAATCGTTCGCGATAATGACAGCGGTTTATACTGCTTCTCAGTGAACTACGGCTCCGTGTAGTAAATGCTGCTCCATCTGAAAGCATGTGAAAATACCACATTTAATAAAATTTTTACGCCAAATTCACTTCATAACGTCAGTCGAGTGTTTGAAATAAATCCTTCTGTGAGATGATGCGGCTTTTTACACTGAATAAGGCACGCAACATATTTCATCGTATCCGAAACAGTGATAAAGGCATTGCATTATAAATATACTTTATTTTAATTAAAATTATAATAACTCGTGTGTTCATTAGTCACGTTGAATCAATAAAAGCAGTTAAATCTTCTGTTTATCCAGCTACCGCTATTGGGATTTCCTGGGTTTCCAGGCGTATTTGAAGTTTCAGTGCGAGAGCGCCCTCTGGCCTTTGTATGGAGATTTACTGCTGATCACAGAACCATGCATTACTGAAAAATATGCATGACAATCGCAGTTTCTGTCGAATCGCGATTTCGATTCCATTTCGATTTATCGTGCAGCCCTAGGAAACACAGCACGCTTCTTGAAAAAATGTGGAAGATGTAGTAGTAGCGCCAAAGCCAACTATCTCTGGTAGCATCTAGCAAGCCACAGCTGTTAGTTTTACACATTCACGATGTACCACAATTATGCATGATCACTGGCTAAGGGTTCTGTCGCCGAAAATAACACCATAAATGAAAACGGCTGTGGAGGTGAACACGACAAATCCCATGATTCCAGCTACATCTTTGTTATTGTTTTGAATAAATGATCTCTAGGAGTGAAACTTACATATTGTGCCTTGAAGTTAATTTATAATGCTGTCTGTACCTGAGTGTGTTTATGTTTGTGATGTGTCTGAAGAGAAGCCGTGTTCCTCTGACAGAGACAGCTTTAGGTTTTAGAGTGAGGTCGAGTCTGTCAGAAGAGAAACGTAAGAAACTCCCCACAGACCTGCAGGTTTTGCTGGGTAAATGACTTTCCAAGCTGAGGGAGAAGCCAACAGCCTCAAACAGTGAAGTCACCAGCTCTGAATTCTCTCTTAACTGGACTGCTTTAACTAGAGTTAACAAACACTTCTCAGAACACCTGAAAAACACAATAAATACTTGATTACAATCACTACATAACATGACAATACATTGCATTTAATGAGCAAATTCTAAAAGACTCATTAAGAACTTAAACATGTTCAAATTTATAACAAAAACTTTATGTGGCCTGTATTATAATACACAACAAGGCAAGACAAGGCAAGGCAGGGCAGAGACCAAAACATGCAGGGAGAACCCACGGGTGCATTAGATGACAATCAGACACAGAACAGAGAACAGAAGGACACAAACGAGAAGGATAATGAGGGAGGACGGGTGAGGTACCGCTTATAAGTTCCATCGTTTGGTGAAAATCTGTCAGTAAAGTATCAACACGCATCTTCTTGCCTTTGATCCAAATTGATTTATTCAGGTTACCAAACATCCAACAAGCACAAAACAAAAAGACACAGTACAAAAACCATGTGCTTCCACAGCTGATCACCAAGGAAGTTATGCCACCTATAGGCTTAAATACTATATTTTCTAACCATCACCATTTCTTAAAGAGACACAATGTTAAATATTAACCACATAGTCCAGAAACATAATATTGAAAACAAAATTATAAAATAAACAAAAAAATATACTATTATGAAACATAAAATAAGCAAATAGGGTTTGAACATTATGTGGCCTATACACTCCCGGCCTCTAATTGTATTCTGTAAGAAGAAACAATTATAACAATAAGACAATCATCATTTAATATCCATATTCTATAGCAGAGCAATTATTATTCTTGATGAATGATATCTGGGATTTCAAGCAACAGCTGATTAGATCTTTGTGATGGGTCGATCAAGCTCGCTTGTTTTTGTCTTAACTTGAACTCTGCGAACGAGTCCATGTTCATCTTGCATCATTTTGGTAACTCTTCCCATTACCCATTAATTTCTGGGTGCTGATTCATCTACAATTAAGGCAATATCTCCAGGCTTATAATTTCAGGATACTTTCATCCATTTTTGATGCCTTTGAAGCTCTGGTAAATATTCTCTTATCCATTGCTTCCAAAAGAGGTCAGCCATGTATTGCACCTGTTTCCATCTTTTTCGTGCATAGAGGTCTTCCTTTTGGAAGAGTCTAGGGGGCAAAGCAGGTTTTACCTTCATAAGCAGCAGGTGGTTAGGTGTGAGGGCTTCTAAATCATTCAGGTCATTGGAGGGGGTAGTTATTGGTCTGCTATTAAAGATGGCTCCCACTTCGCAGAGAAATGTCTGAAGACCCTCCTCATCCAGGTTTTGAACTCTCAGGGTGCTTTCACACCTGGCCTGTTGTTTCGGAACCTGGCGCGTTTCCCCCCTTAGCTTGGTTCGTTTGGCCATATGTGAACACAGCAATCACGCTCGGATCCATGCCAAAACAATCGGTCCGAGAGCCCTGAATGAGGTGGTCTTGGCTCAACTGAAAACGAACTCTGGAGCGGTTCGGTTGTAGTGAGAAAGCAATCCGATCCAACGGACCAACGAACCAGGCTATATCACAATGTATAATGGATAATTACGTAAGTTCTGTGAAAAGCATTAGCTTTGTTGTTTTGCTAATACTTCAAAATGAACCTGTGAACGTCTGTGGGTGAGCACGTCTTCGCCATTCAAAATTAAAAAGCACACCTTTTCATTTTATAATGCCGTCTTATTGCTCTTCTTCCTAGTAGGTGCAAACGTGATATATCGCCCTCCGAAGGGCACTTTGTAGTGAAAATAATCATGGCTGCCACATTGAAGGGTCGTTCCAAACCGAAGTTTTCAAAAGTGGCCACTTCAAAGGGCCCTTCGGAATGAAGGATTTCGGAGGGTACAACTGATGGACACTTCGGGCTCCCATGATCCTTTGCATGATGACGGCGCCTCCGCATGGGCACGTGATGATGACGCAGAAGGGCAACTTCCGAACATTTTTTGGTCCCCTCCACGCCTATCCAAAGCTCTCACTCCGTAGGGTAAACCCTTTGAAGGTGTGACCGAGTTAATAAGGATGGTGTGTTGGGTGGGGCGCATGTACAGTATTTATTTTGCCTTATAAATAGCGCAAAGAGTAGTGGCTTGCATAACAACTTCATGTTTTGACTTCCGCTATCCCCTTCCGGTGTCATGATTCTGGAAACCCCATAGTGAGGTATGAGCGTGGCCCTTGCTTTGCTGTAAGTTTGTATAAAGATATTTGTTTTTTTATATTGTTTATTTTGGTGTTAAAGGGATAGTTCACCCAAAAATTTAAATTGTATGTTTATCTGCTTACCCCCAGGGCATCCAACATGTAGGTGACTTTGTTTCTTCAGTAGAACACAAATGGAGATTTTTAAGTCAAACTGTTGCAGTCTGTCAATCGTATAATGTAAGTAAATGGGAATCACGGCTTTGAGTGATTTTTAAAGCTGTTAATTAATGATTCGTTTATCAGTGCACGTGTTGTGTGTGTGGGATCTGTGGCCTTGTGATTCTCCCCTTTCCTCCAGCAGGTTTGGTAACCATACATTTTAAGTTAGTGGGTTATGATTTTAATATTTGGCCTAAAGTCCAGACCTTTTAAAGTTGTGATTCCCTCTTTTTACACTATATTAAAGTTGATCATCCATCTAAACAATACCTACTGCTTGTTATTAAAAGTGTTAAACTTAAAGGCCACGTCTCTGTTCTTCCTTCATTATGGGCTACTGAACTTGTGTTGCTGTGTTCAGTTATTTCTGTGGGTATAAAACCCAGACAGCGTAGTCGGAATCTAGTGCGATCGCTGAGTAAGCGCTCGGTTACAAAGGGATGAGCCCTTCTGAATAAAACGCAGGGATAGTGCCAGTCTTCTAACGTGACCCCCCACCCCCCGTTTTATTTCTCAGCCCCCCAGCTCAAAATACATTCCCGCGACTTTGGCCTGAGGACTCGAAAGCCATGCTTAAAGACAACAAAAAAAGGCCAACCAGAGTAAGAACCTCTCACCTCAGCTGTGAGATGTGTTGCAGACACTGAAGGAAACTCATGACTTCACTCTCTTCCTCTAAACATCCTCTCAGATATACTATTTTCTTCTCTGTCTGGAGCTTCAACACTTCCAGGAGGATGGAGCTCTTTCTCTGTGAGAGATCTATGAACCAGACATCAGGTGTTGAATGGAAAACGGGCAGTACTTCTGGAATTAAACTCCTGTTTATCTCATAGTTCTCCACAAGTGAGTAAAGATCCAGCAGAAAATCACTCTGATTAATGTTAGTCAGTCCATACGGAAAAGATCTGCTGCAGACTGTTGCTAACAGTTTCGGCATCTGCTCTCCTGTCTGTTTCTCAATCTCTGCTGCTTTAATGAAGAGACTGCTTTCAACACTTTCACTGAATCTGTAACAAAACGGAAATGAGAAATGTGAACAAATAGAGATACAAGAGAACTCAATATGTGACTTAAAAAATGCCAATTAATAACAAACATTGTAGGGGTGCTCATTTCGGTTAATTTTCCTGACCGACAACCGCTGCTCGTTATCCAAACATTTACCATTAACTGTAAATTAGTATTAAATAAAAATAGAATGGACAAGCGTCTGTGATGATACATTAAAAATACAAACAAATATGCGAGGGATAATCAACGGTTTGCCGTGCATTTAAAAAGTTAAAATACACGACGCGGAAGAACCACCCGACGCGAAGCTACTTTTCTGAACAGAATACAAAAATAATCTTACATAAGTATTATTATTATTAAAATAACATTTACAAACAATTATCATGCAATAGCAATCCTTTCGAGTATAAAATTAAACTACAAATTAAGGCAGTTGAACGCCATGTCGGTGCAAATAATTAGAGCAGTCATTCTTTGACAGCCCACAAGATGGCGCAATTACTACACTAAACGCGACTGAAGCACATTTTATGATATGTCAGACAGCGAGTCATTAGCCGTGAAATAACTCAATATAACAATAACATATGCCACGGTAAATACTTAAGATCAGCTATAATGAGCATGAGTTCGTGTTCTGCGTGTCTGCTCAGCGCTGCTGTCCTGCTCTGCGCTGCGCTACTTCTTCTTCTTCGAATTTATTGGCGGGTTGCAAAACAACTGGAAAGGTGCATACCGCCACCTACTGTACTGGAGTGTGACGAAGATGGAACACAAAGAAGATTTCTATATTCTGTTCTTTAGACCGCTATTTCTCAAGAACTTCATTAATGCTGTAATTATTTTATTAAATTCTACTCCTGCCTTTAAAATATTATATAAGGTAAATTCCAAAAATACCCAAAGCTTGCATATCTCTTATAAGTTCAGTTATTTCCTGTTCATATTTTTTTTTTTTTTTACATCTAATCAAAACATGCTCAACCGTTTCTATTTCCTGACATTACATAAACCAGAATTATGTTTGCCGATTATATGAAGTGCTGCATTAAGATTAGTAGGCCTATGATCTATTTTTAATCTTGTATATATAACAAAGTCCTTCCTATTTATATAATGATTAATTTGACCTGGTTTTATGTTACTTTGTATTCTATAAAAATGTCTTCCTTTTTTACATGAGTTCCAGCAGTTCTGCCATTTAAGCCGGGCTCACGCTACAGGAGTTTTAAAATCCTAACCGATTATGAAATCTGGTTGCAACACACACATAAGGAGAATCTTTGCAGATTATCTTCCCTCAAATCTTAAACATGCACACACTACAAGATTTTAACATTGTGGCGCATCACACACTACAAGATATTATTAAGATTATCATGCCATAGGGAGCGTCTCACGTGATCTCATGCAGCAGATCTTCATTGATATTTCAGTGATGTTTACATATGTTAGCTAGCGTGCTAGCTGCTTTCTACACTCACCGGGTACATTCAAAACTGAGGCGATTTCACTCCAGCGCTTCTCTTTCTCCTTACGGCTGTGATACGTTTTCGACACATTATACAGACAGTCGTGTTACTATAAAACGCCAAGAAGCAGTTTCCTCCATCTCCACTATCTAACGGGGCCGTACAGCAGCTGTTTTGTGGTCGCACAAAATTTGTGAAAGTACTGACATAATCATATAGCCGTCATCATCCCGATTTCAATCCTAAATATCAAACATGTTTGATATGATCGGGGTGGCCCCGATTTGTGTGCGAGCAGATCGGGAGGTGCAAGATTCGATCTTTGAACGCCTCACATTACCAGATAATCGGCGCCGAACATCAGGTGCTCGACAAGATTTTTGATCCGATTCTCGGGAGGGGGAATCGGGGAAATCGGGGCTAAATCGGGCTAAAAATCCTGTAGTGTGAGCCAGGCTTAAAGCTCAAGACTGTATTGGTTTCTCTTTTGCTGTAGTAAATCCTGTCTATTTCACACTGTCTAAGGTATTGATTGCCTCATACTGGGACAGGCGGGAACAGTCATCTCAAATAGGGAGTCCCAGATCCCAGGATTTTTCTGCAGGAATGTGGGCTGGAGCCTGGGCAATACCCATAGCGGATCATTTGGTCTTGGTAATTGGGACTCAGCCAGCCTTCCTGGCCTATAATGCATGAGAGAGCCATCTGCCCTGTCAATCAAAGAGGAATGGAGGATGACTCAGAGAAGATGCCTGTGTTAATAGCATTATAAACAGGACATCATGCATTATTATTAGTTTGTTATATAAAAAAGTGGCAAAAGATCTGACTGTCTAGATACACTTACTCCTACAAACTTGCTTAATCACAGACTTTCCTTCTGCCCTGCTTAAAGTGCCTGCTACGCTAATATTATCCATTTTAATTGCTTCTTTAGCCATTATGTCTGCTGTTTCAATCCCTCGTATCCCTACATGTGCTGGTGTCCATAAAAACTGCACTACACTTCCCATTTGACTTATTCTATATAACAAATTCAGTATTTCTATCAGTATATCTTTTCTACATGACTGTAAAGTTTTCAAGCTTGAAAGTGATGCCATTGAATCTGAACAAATTAAAGCTTCCTGAGTTTGCCATCTCCCCTCAATCCATTCAAGTGCCATCTGAATGGTGACTAATTCTGCCGTATATACTGATTGTCATGAATCCGGTCCATGAACTTTCATCTGTTAGCCATCAGAGGTCACCCTTTCCTATTGCATTGACTCTTGCACTACACTCTGTTGCACATCACCCCGGACTACATATCCCACCATTCATTGCACTGATTGCACTCAACACTGATTGCACCCAGCTGTACTCTGATTGCACCCAGCTGTTTCATATCACTCCTTCACTATTTAACACTCACTCTTATCCTTTCCCTCTGCCGAGTATTGTTTCAGCGATTGTCACTCCCCTAGTGATAGCTACACTAGAGAGCCCTCAGTCGTTTCCCAGCCTTAGCCTTAGCCTTAGCCGTTTTCTCATTTTCTTTCTTTCGCCTGTGTTTTCCTTTATTTCTCCTTATCTTTCCCCTTCTGATTCGGGCTGCATTCAATCTGACCCCCCCCCCGCTAGCCCTAGGATTATTCTTGTGTTTTTCCCACCATATACCTGTCTGCCGCTGTATCCTTATCACCCCCTCGTCCCTCTTTGCTTTATGCCAGTCCTTGTCTGCTCCACAATAAAAGCTTTGCATATGGATCCGCATGTCTCATGTCTTGTCAGCCCCGTAACAGAATACTCTGCCACACAAGGATCCAGCGGCTTTTCATGTGGACATTGGCCAGGTATTTGCGAGACTGTTGTTAGCCCTCGAGCAGGGTTGGCGAGCGCTTGAGGATTATGTGCAGGAGTATTTGGATCTTGCATATTATTCTGATCTGCCTGACTGTGTACTCCTAGACTTCTTTTGTGACGTATAAGTAACCGTAAAGACAAACATTAATATCCGTGAGGTCCCCGTTCTTCCCTAAGTGATTTGGTGGATTTTTTCTCTGTTGTCTGTTGGTTCAGCTTCACTGTGGTGGTATTGCAGAGGAACTATACCTGCCCTCACTCGGTAATGACGGCCGCGCTAGAGCACCGCTCACGAACTGGCGGACACTGTACGACCAGTCAAGTCACAGTTTGACTAGTAATGAGTCTAGTCACGTCACCGTTGATCGTCATGGGCAAATCAAGTCCAGTTATGATCATAGAGTCTAGTCGAGTCCGCTGATTGTCATGAGTCAATCAGGTGTAAATTCTTATCATGAGTTAAGTCTCAGGTCACAGCGATATGCATAGCTAGTCCAAATCCTGCTGCTCCATTCATGAGTCAAGTCAAGTCCAGCTGATCTTCTGAGTCAAGTCTCGTCCCAGTTGATCTTCCTGAGCACGTCCGTCCCAGCTACCTCTAGAGTCTCCGACACGGCTCAAGCTATTCCTCCAGAGTCACGTCAACGTCCCGCTAGTCATCCCGATGTCACGTCACGTCACAGCTGATCATCCATAGTCATGTCACGTCCTGTCTGTTACACACAGATTATCAATGTCAGCCCTTCGGTATCCCAGTCTGGTGTCCAGTGTTAGGGATGCACCGTTGGTGTCTGCACGCGCAGTTGGTATCCCCAAACCCACTCACTTTATCCCTCCTGTTCCTGAACTCATCCCCCTGTCTGCAGCACTTCCCATATGGGGGTTGCTTTATTGTGTATCTGGGCCGCGTACTCCACCGCTGATTTGCTAGAAGCAGCGGCATTGGCTACGACATCTCCAGAGGTGGCGGCTTAAGCTGCAGAACCTCCCGAGGTAGCGTGTCAACTGCCGTGCTCCCAGAGGCCACAGTGTCAACTGAAGTCTCTTCAGAGGTGGCGTCCGCATGCTGCAGAACCTCCCGAGATGGCGACATTTGTCTCAGTTCCTTGCATGGTGGTGGTGCCCAGCAACGCACTTCCTGCCTGTTTCTGTTCCGGCCAAGAATGCCGTCTATGAACTTCCTGCCTGTCCAGTTCCGGCCAAGGAGGCCGCCTATGAACTCCCTGCCTTTTCTGTTCCCCACGGACACAGCGGTTTATTTTTCTTTTTGCTGGATTGGTCAGGGAAACCCCTTCGTTTAAAAAAAATCTAGAAAATAAATTGTAAGGATAGAAGATAAGTTTATTCAGTATTAGCAGGAGGAGTTATTAAGCCTATTCGGTACAATTCTGTTTAAAATTCTAACGGAACTGAATTAACCCAACGCAGTGTGGTGGCAGAACTGTATTGGAATCGTTGTTTCTAAAGTAACTGAAGCAAAGTGCTTAAGTTTAAAGTTTCTAAAGTAACTGAAACTTGTTGTTGGTCTCTTATAATTCTGTTAAGATTCTTAAGTAATTGAATCAACCCGATGCACTGTGGTGGCAGAGTTGTATTAGATCTGTTGTGTCTGAAGTTTTAAGTTTCTAACGTAGTTGAAACTGACTATGAAGATGTTATAATTCTGATTGAATTCTAAAGTAACTGAATTGATCCGACATAGTGTGATCACAGAATTATTTCATGATAGGTGTGTTATAGTATAGTGAGTCCGACGTACCGCGACTCTTAAGTTTAAAGCAGTAACCCGAAGCAGTGTGGTTTTTGCCCGACGTATTGTGGCACTGTTTTAATCTGATAAATATTATTTTGAGCCCGAGGAACTGTGCCCAAGTAAAGTGTTTTAAAAATATAACATAAAACCCGAAGTAGTGTGGTTTTGTCCGACGTAGGCTACTGTGACAGTGTTACATTTTTAACAGTTTAGTGTAGAAAAGTTTAGAGACCCAATGTAGTGTGGCTATCTTGTTCATAGACTAACAGGTATCTTAAAGAAACTGGATGTTCAGTCAGTGAAGCCTATTGAATTGCTGAACATAATTCAATAAGATTGTGAAATAAATTTTCAAAGTTTTCTGAAACAGAGATGAAACATTTAGATGTTTGTATGAAGGGACAGCTAGACAGTTGGTAAATGTTCAATCCAATTCTGAATATGAGGAGAAGAACTGCAAGGAAGCCATTAGTCGACATAATTCCTCAGATGATTCTGTGAGATTCCCAATAGCACCAGTGCGAACAAGACAGACTGGAAATGAGAGGGTTCTTGATCAAAGAAATGAAAATGGTCAAGCTGTTAGACAACTGTCTTTTATTGACTTTCAAAGTCTTATTACAGCAGTTGGTTCTTTTGAGCCTGATAACATGGATCCTGTAGAGTTTTTGTCAAAACTGGAGAAGGTAGTGGAAGTTTATAGTGTGTCAGATGAAGATGCTTGTAGACTTCTTATGATCTGCAGTCCTCGATCATTAACTAGTGCTCTCTCACAGGACATTCGTGACAAAAGAGCAGAGAGAGGGGCAAGGAGAGAAGCTCTACTTAGAGTTGTTGGGACTGATTTGGTTAACTTGAGTAAGAGAACTGAAGTGACAATGGAAACTGGGGAGCATCCTATGGCATTTGTGTCTAGGTTGTGGGAAATGTTTAGCTGTTACAGTGGTTTGCCCAATGCAATTAAACAAAATCTCATGTTTAAGTCTGAATTAATTGCACAGAGTAGTTCACACATGCGAGAAGCCATTGCTCTGCATGTAGATGTAAATACACCATACGAGCAAATCATTTCCAAAATGACACAGCATTTCAATGCAAGAAGTCAAATGAAAGCTGCAGAATCTAGACATCCAGTTGCTGTATTCGGCAGGAGAGAATGTTGTAGATTATCTAACGGTTTCCATCAGAGACCAAAGAGATTAGAAAGAGTAAATTCAGAAGGTGTTACTCTCTGTTATGCATGTGGAAACGCTGGTCACATTGCTAGACATTGTCAAGACAACGAGAGACCTCATCAAAGCTTTGTCTGTTATGCATGTGGAAAGGATGGTCACATAGCAAGGCATTGTTTAGAAAAAGTTAGGAAAGATCAGGAAGTTGTTTGTTTTGCATGTGGAAGTTTGAGACACAAGGCAAGACAGTGTCACTTTTCACACAAAAGAAGGATGAGCTATCGTGATTTGCTTAAGAAGATAGGCAGTTAGAAACCCAGTTGGAAGTGTTGAAAGGAAATAAGGAAGAAGCTATTCACACTTTGCCAGACACAGCACTGCATGAACATGACTGTAGCTCAGTCACAAGCAGATGTGATGTGAATTGTAGGAATAGTTTTATGATAGTATTATATTTTAAAAATGTAAAATATGTTTACTATCAAAAGGGGGGTGATTCTTTATCATTTTTGGGAAATGTGTTAATGGAATTTATATTTAAATTTAAATAATGAGAAATTATTTAATTGCATTCTGTGATTAAATTTCTGTAGCTTTGGTTTTGAATGTGAAAAGATTCTTGTGGGGGAAAGGGGGGGAAACCTCTTCTTTTTTATCTCGTTTCAGGTATAAGCATCGAGATGCTGGAGAAAGATGATCCGGTCATCTGAAGGACAAGAAGGCCAGCAAAACCAGTGGAGCCAGGGGACTTCCAGAAGAAAAAGGACTTCTTAAAGAACAGAGTGATCATCAGAACCAGAAATTGAGAGATTTCCAGACCTACAAGATCCGGAACTCCAAGCCTAAAAGATCTAGAAACCCTGAGACCCACAATGGCATGGATGGACCTGATGGAACTTCACAAACTGCAACAACAGCTAGAAGGACCTTTCCAGATAGAAATGAATGGGCAATGGAAAAGAGAAACAAAGAAATCAAACTATTTTCATAGACTGTGGACAGCAGTCTTATCACCAAGATGGAAAACAAGAAATGAGAAATGCACAAAGACAGACTCTATGCACATGACACCAGAAAGAGACATTGTCTACTGAATGCACACATGTGGACAAAGGACGTCCACACTGAGAGAATGGACACAATGCAAGTGGCAAAACTCCATTTGGGTTTATCTGTGAGTGTGATGCTTTGAAAAAATAACCATTGTGTGGAGCACTCCAGAATAACTATGAATCGTGTGAAATCAATTTAACTCATCTTCACAATCATTTTACTAGGGTAATCGTGTCAGACAAGAGAACATGAATTACAACAACGCTAAATCACTTCTCCATTTTTATTGATAATAACCAGACATTCTGTCCAGTTAATGATACTTCATTTTGTATGACCCCTGAATCAACCTGGTCTATAGGAAATTATAATTTTCCATATGTAAACACCCAACAGGCAATGTCAGTAAAACCAGAGGAACAATTGGGCTTTGTGGAAGAATTTCCTGAATTTGATTTTGAGTTACCTAAACTGGATGATATGCTGATGTCATTAAGGCAAAGGAAAGATAACCACATTGTTAAAGCTCAACAAGGTCTTGATGAGAAGGATAATGCTTTAACTAAACAAATGCATGATGGCGATTTAGTCATTGCATACTCTGGTTTGATTTGGAATGTAACTTTTAAAACTGCCGTTTGTGTTTGTATCTTTCTAATTATGTGCCAATGCATGATGTTATGTTATATGTGTTCTATGGTGAAACGTCAAATTGCAGATAGTTCAATGATCAATATTGAGCGCTCCCGTTGGTTGTGATGGTTCTTGATTGGTTCTTCATGCAAAATTGATTTCCGAACATTTTCTCCACAAACTCAGATCGCGCGCGTGCAAAATGCACTTTTGTGTGCTCAAAATATGACCTTTCGCGCGCAGAAGTGTGGAAGAAATGTAAGCCCATAAATTGGGTGGCGCTAAAACACATACTGTACGTTTGTTTGCCAAACACCATGAAACCGCAGAGGAAGAAGATGTTTCAGCTGAGCAGAGTCTTCTGAGGAGAGTTCAGCAGTTCACGGTATTTCTCATATTTACACAACTATCAAACACACTTTATACAGTCTGTTTAAGCGACATTTTACAGGCTCATTTCTGTGTTGTTTTCATCGGGTTCAGCGCTACTTGTGCGTTTTTCTGGCGTCTTTCTCCTGAAATACATATTCAGTGCAGCAGCGAGTATGTGAGGAAAATATGATGAATTAAATCAGACGATTTTGTGAGCTTTTATGCGTTCGTGCGATTGTTTCTATGTTTGTATCGAGAACTGTTGCTGAATGTCAAGTTAAACATTGATCTGTGAGGGGAATGATCTCAAGTGTTGCTGCTGCTGTTTTATTTCTACACTTTTGGCATCTTTGGCAGATTAAATCCGTTAGTTTGTTAAAATATACTGAAACAGAGACTGCTAACGTTACATTGAGCCTATAATGAGCCGCGCGAGACATCCATACATAAATGTGAATATAGCGAAATATGAATCAAATGCGACACTGAAATCATTAAATATTGCTTTGTGCTGCTCTTTATTTGAAGATGTTTTATGGTCATTGTTTGTTTCTGTACAAAACTTTAACATGTTAATGATCTAATTATTACATTGTAATGAATAGTTATTAGAAAATCAAACTATTTAGATTAGACATGCATATTGTGGTGCTTTAGGGCAGTTATTTACTTTAGTGTTAGTTTTTGTATTATTTATGTTTTATACATATTGTGAGAACTGGGCTTTTATCATCTATCCTGACTCAGATGTGTTTCTATCAGCAAACACTGAGAATAAAGAGAGATGATCTGCTGATGATCTGAATGTCTTGTTGAATGAGTGTTGATCGTCTGAGGCTCATCAATATTAACAGGGCTGCTGAAAAGACTCTTTATTTCATGTTAACAGTTCCTGTTTTCACCTCATTTATTATGCTGATGTCTTCAGATCTCCTGTGAATGGACACTTAAAGCTAAAACAGTGTCAAAGGCTTGGAACTGATTATTTTAACAGAACAATTCAACAGCTCAACAATAAACCATGAGAAAACATGAGATCAAGTATGAGAACTTGCAGCAGAACACATTATTATTATTTTACATTTGATTATTTTATTTACTTCTAAACAGCTCTTCAGTTGCGCCTAAATCAGTCACTCTGACCGTTATTACGTTTTTGGCAATTCTGCAGGATGGGATACATTTTAGCTTATTTACTGCTTAAATTATGATTCAAATAATTGTGTAATTATTTGTTCCATTTTTATTTAAATAAACTTTTAATGCCGTACATTATGTATGACAGATAGGATAATTTATTATGCCTATATATTATTAATATTCATAAACGATTAATCAATTAATATAACATTAATTGTAATATATGTATTTATCTGTCTAATAATACAAATGCAATAGTTACTCGTCTACCAAGCTCTGAAAAGCTAAGGGAGTTAAATGCTTCTCTGCAAACTGTGCAGTTCGAATTTATGCTTTCAACTGTTTTCTTTATACTAATTTACATT
>JADLZN010003010.1:0-22875 GCA_018155175.1 Sinocyclocheilus anophthalmus
AATCAGCATATTAGAAATGATTTCTGAAGGATCATGTGTGACTGCTGGCTGTAAAACTCAGCTAGGTTAATAAAGCCTCCGGAATGATACAGTATTTATTATAATATTCCAATAGAACAACTATGTTTTTTCTATGTGCACGTGTTTCATTGGTGCATCTTTGTATTTGTCGACCCATCACAGATGAAGTCTTGGCTGAGGAGAAAGTGTGGTGCTGGCCCGGGGGGTCTATGTATTGTCGAGATAGGTCAGGGAACCCTCTGCCTCTGGTGCAACCGACCCCTCTCAGGATGTATATTTACGAGGTGTCTTAAACGCTCAGTGGTGGACCAACTAAGTGAAAGCATGCGTTTCACTACAATATACCGACTATAACCTGTGGCCATGTTATCTGATCAATTATACTGGTATCGTACAGTATTGTAGCCAAAACCCTATGCTGATAACCTGTTTCTGGTGGCACACGCAAAATAACAACAAAAATGCAAAAAATCATGGACCTTTCTTTTGCACATAGAATAGACAAGTGTTCGTGAGTTCCACAACAATGTGACATTTCAACTTCTGTCAAAGCTACATAAAACTTCAGTGAAACAGACACGCGTAGAGCGAGTGGCACCATACAAACGTTTTGCACTAGACTCTACATTACCCTGTTGGGCATTCTATAGCTTGAATATGGTCCAATTTATTTTCCATATTCGTTACAAACCTTGGTCTGTAGTGTGAGAAGCATGGTCAAAAAAAGGATGCGAAAATGATAACGGGGAAATACGGAAAGGCCAAACACTTGGGATAGAAGCACGCAAACACACTCTCGTCTTCTGACGAGACAACACAGGACCCACCTAGAATTCACCAAGTGTCAAAGAATGGAAAAGTTTTGCTTACCAAATTTCACTGTTTGGGTGAACACACATTCGTCTATGGGCATTGAATGTTCATCAATCTCAAAACATTGACTTACATTGTTCGAAAAGGTGTAAAATAAGTAAGTGGGATATCTTTGAGTGGCAAAGGGCACTCAGATAAATTATGCGCTCAGTGTCCTAAAAACTATGGGGTCGGGATATACCTGAATGGATTTCATGCCTCTCTTTCATTCACAGCCTTGGCCCTCAAAAGGTTACAAACTCTTCCCCACTCCACCACATGTAGAGAGTACCGGACCATAACCTGGATGTGTGTAAACAGCCAAACTCCGGTATAAAACACTTAATGTTTGCTTAGGAAGTAACGACAGTAATTGTTTTTCAGGACAAAAACGAGTGTTACTACATTAATGTATTTTGGCAAGCAAGGAAGCATTACAAACGAAAACAAAAAATTTTTGTAAAAGTTAAGTGGGCTGTTATGTGTGTCTACACACTAACACAAAGTGATGTGTGATAATAGACCGTCGCAGTGGGAGTGGAGACGAATCCACTCCACCCGGCGGTGTCAGCCGTGGTGGTTCCCTTCTCCTCCATGTGTATCAGAAGGAAAAAACCTGTAGAGATCTGGTGGTAAGACGGGTAAAGTGCTCCATAAAAGTACGTACGACGCCGTGCCATACAACTCGCTGTCCAGAGATGGGATTGGTGATCGTGTAGGTGAGGGTCTCAGCGGAAGAGCGCCTGCATTATACAACTCAAACACCTGTGCAGATTAAGCATTTAGCACATCTGTGACTATTCAAAATAAACACGATATCTAGTAGATTACTGTAAGGACCTGCAAATAAAAAAACAATGAATACAATTATTTTTAAAGCATTTTATCCTGTAAGGTTCTCAACCTTTTTGACTCCAAGTACCCCCATTGTCCACAACAATAATCTATGAACACTCAGTTTCTGTACCTGACTTCAAAGTTTTAAAGTTCGAATGTTCTTCAGGGATCCCATTCCTTTCTAAGTAATAATCTGCATGATATTCCAGTTGTCGGTGAGTTACCTATTAAGGATAACGATTTTTTAAAATTATTTTTAACTGATAATTTCCTGATTGTAGATTTCTTAGTTTATTTAATACTCGTTTTGGCTCGGTCTTAGTTTTAACAAATCAAATTTTAGGGGATACACCTGGGGTTGGTGGTATAGCGGCATTCCAACTTTTATAGGTGAACCACGGTTCTTGTTGCGGTACTAAAGTCAATGACCCATTGAAGGCATATAGAATTTTTTTCCTTGAGAGCATTTAAAATACAACCATATAACTGAGGGAAAGAACATTTTGGCTACAGCAGCATATAGATCAACCAACAATATTGGTACGTATGTATAGACTGTATACAGTGGAGATTAAAATTAGAGAACAACTTACAATTTCCTACATTTTGAGGTCACTGCTTAGTCCTATTCGAAGTTATCCTAACAGGAATAAAAGCTCAGTTTTTTAAGCATATTTCATAAATTAATAGTGTTCTGAAGCACAGTACAAAAAACTTAAATGAGATATTTGAAAAAGAACTTTGATTGGACTCAAGTCCCCCAAAAAGGCTGGTCGTCCACGTAAGACAAATGCATGAGAGGACAGGATAATGTGGAGATTCTCAATGGGGAATCGGTTCATCACTGTAGCTGGAATTGCTCGCCAGTTCAGCGCTGATCAGGGTTAGGATCTGTCTCTGCACATTTAAAGGGGTCATATGACGTTGCTAAAAAAATAACATTTTTTGTGTTATTTGGTGTAATGAAATGTGTTTATGTGTTTTATGGTTAAAAAAACATTATTTTCCACATCCTGTACATTATTATTGTTTCCCTCTATGCCCCGCCTTTCTGAAACACGTTGGTTTTTACAAAGCTCATCGTTCTGAAAAGTGAGGTGTTCTCTGATTGGCCAGCTATCTAGTGCGTTGTGATTGGCCGAATGCCTCAAGTGTGTGTGACGGAAATGTTACGCCCCTTACATACTGTGATGCCATGTCCCAGAGCGACGAGACAAAAACAATAAAAACCATTATAAACAAGGCATTTGTTGCATCCATGGGGACAAAATAATGATTCTAATGACTGTGTTATTCCTTTGTTATATCTGTGTTATTACTGTGTTATTAACGTGTTATTAACGTGTTATTCCTGTGTTATTACTGAGTTAATGTGTTATTCCTGTTTTATTACTACTGGTTATTACTGCGTTATTACTGTGTTGTTTCTGTGTTATTTCTGTGTTATTACTGAATTATTACTGTGTTAATCCTGCGTTATTACTGTGTTATTAATTTGTTATTACGTGTGTTAGTGTCCGGTTATTTCTGTTATTTCCTGAGTTTTCTTGAGTTTTACTGTTTATAATGCGTTATACTAAACTATTACGTGTTTCCTGTGTTATTACTCTCTGCGTTTTACTGATTAGCTGAGTTTAAAAACTCACATGTATGGATGCAAAGTAACAATAGTTTGCCTTTCAAATGTATGAAGTTAAAGTCATAATTCCCAGAAAAATATACTCAGTAAAGTGCAGACTACCTCAAAAAGTGGTAACTTAAGTACAATACCCAAGTAAATTGTACTTAGTTTACTGCTCTGCCCTGGAGACACACAAACAATAAGTGCTACTCTACATTGCTCAAAACTCGTGTTTGAATCATCTGTGGCAAATCCTTTAAATATGAAAGCGTACTTACAGGCTGTGAGTCTGCATTATTTGTCAGCATCATAGACTGTGGTCAGCATACGCGCCGAAGGGGAAACAGGGGAACTGAATTCACCCGGAACACCGGCATTGTAAGACTACTCTTCCAGGATCAGGAAACAGTCCTCCGTTAAATGCGTTGCACACACACAAATATTTTTTTGGTTTGAACTGTTCTGGAACAGTGTTGTAAATACAACTTAGCCACTGATTTCTAGTTGTGTCCTCTTTGGAAGGCCAAAACAAAGTAGTTTTGCTTTTCACAACCAGCGGCTCTACGATATGGCGTGTGGCACCATACTACCGCAAGAATCCAAGTTCCGCCTTCTTTCTTTGCAATAAACATTTTGGGCGGGTTTATGAAAATCTTCCTACATCTGACGTAGAACCCTGTGGGGCGTCGTTTTTAAACGAGCGCGTTTAGGAGGGTGTGGACGAGTCTTAACTTTTTTATAAAGAATATCTCTTTGGATTTGATACTTTATTCTTTGCAACTTTACAGATCATCTTTGTGCACCAAGTGCTTGTAACACTCCAAATAGAAAGGAAAACCTGAAATCGCATCATATGAACCCTTTAAGAGAAGTTGGACTGAAAGCGCACTCTGCAGTGACCAAACCTCTCATCAGTAGAAAGAATCAGAAGGCTAGACTAACTTTTGCTGAGGAGCATGTTGTGTGGACGGAGGAGAACTGGTCCAAAGTTCACTTTCGTTGATGAAAGCAAGTTTAATTTATTTGGGTCCGATGGGAAACATTTTGTTTGGCTTCAAACTGGGGAAGGACTGAACCCTGAGTGCTCAAGTCTTTTTTTGTTTGATGCGACAAGCTTTTCTCATCATCATCATTTGGCAATTATCTGTCATTCTTCTCACCTCTTCACCTCTCAAGCTCTGCCAGGTTGGATGGGGGCAGATGCGTATTTTCAGAAATATTTGATTGGGTTCAAGTCCAGGATGGAGCTGGGCCACTCAAGCACATTCACAGAGTTGTCTATAAGCCAACTCTTGCTGTATGCATAGGTCCATTGTCCTGTTGGAAGGTAAACCCTCTGCCCAGTCTGAGGTTCTGAATGCTCTGGACTTGAGCATCATATGACCCCTTTAAGGCTAACTCAATATTTTGGTGCATTGAGCTTTTCTTCTACTTTGATGAGTGCCTCAGTCCCTGCCGCTGAAAAATAGCTCCACAGCATGAGGCTGCTACCAGCACACTTTACTTTTGGGATGGTACTCTGCAGGTTATGAGCAGAACTGGTTTCCTTCAAACATGATGCTTAGAATTCAGGTTCATCAGACCAGAGAATCTTGTTTCTCACAGTCTGAGGGTTCTTTAGGTGCTTTTTTGCAAAGTCCAAGTGTGTTTTTTTTCATGTGTCTTCACTGAAGAGAGTATTGAGTCTTGCCACACCGCCATAAAGTCCAGATCGGTGGGAGTGTTGCAGTGATGTTTGTCCTTCTGTAGATTTCTCCAATCTCCACATATGATCATGGAGCTCAACTAGAGTGAGCCAGCTCTAGGAAGAGTCCTGGTTGTTTCAAACTTCTTCCATTACTACATGCTTCTGGACCTTTCAATTAAGCTGAATTTTTTTCTGAACTCTTCCCAAGATGAGTGGCTTGATGCAAACCTGTCTCTGAGCTCTTCAGGCAGTTCTTTTTGACCTCAGGCTTGGTTTTTTGTTCTGACTTTTGCAAATTATCAGCTGTTTAGAAAAAGAACAAAAAAACAAAAAAAAAACACAACCTATTTTTTTTTTTTTTTTTTAATAACCACTTTTAAATTTTTTTTTTTTTTAATTTTTTTTTTTATGAGAGTTTTTTTTTTTTTTTTTTTTTTTTTTTTTAAATATTTTTTGTTCTTAATTATTTTTATTTTTATTTTTTTTTTTATTAAGACGTGTGCCCTTTCCAAATCATACCCATAGATCAACTGAATTTGCTTCACTTGAAATGTAGTAACATCTACAAGCAATATGAATGCTCTTGAGCTAAATTTCAACTGTCCCAGATAAGGGTATGAATACTTGTGCAATGGAATCATTTAAGTTTTTTTTTTATCTTTAATAAATTTGCAACGATGTTAAAAACCTGTTTTTTGCTTTACCATTATGGTGTATGAAAAAAAGTAATTTAAAGCAGTTTACATAAGGCAGCAACATAACAAAACCGCAAAAATGTATGAATACCGTTTTGCGAGTACGGTATTATATATATATATCGATATATATATATATATATATATCTAATATATATATATATATATCAGTATCGTCTCATAATATAATATATAGTCTCAACATCTAATATGCCCCTTATATTTAAGAGTCTATAATTAAAATAAAAAGTCTATTATATAAACTAAACAACTTATAAAAATAGCTTTCAGGGGAAACCTCAGTTCTGGTAATAGGCCTACAAACCTGTTTGGGGGGACTGAACCTTCCAATTGCCACCGGGGAAAAGATGTGCCGGTTGGAGGAGAGGTAAATGTAGCGTCTTTCTCTTTCCACAGTTACTCCTATAAAATTCATCTGGAAAAATAAAAAAATAATCAAGATTTGTCAGCATGAATCATTGCATGCATGTGCTGCAATGACAAGAATAATTTGCCTCACCAGTATTTCTCTTCCATGTGAAAGTTTCAACAAGACAGGAAGACGATCTGTCCCCACAAAGTCATGTCTGGGAGAGAAGCATATGCCTTATAGTTTTCTGTGCCTCACTAAACAACACTTCAGTGTAAAAGCACTATTGTGCTCATTCCTGACCTGTATGTGAATTGTACTGTCCTCTGTTGGCCGGGCAGGAGTTTACCAGAGCGTGGGGAGACGGAGAAGAGCCTGTGGTCCTGAATCTTCATCAGGTGGAGCTCAGATGGACTGAAATCTCCAGACTCAGCCCAGTACTCCAGCTCAATCTGCTGGTCCTCTGGAAGCAAGAATGACCTGAGAGAGACCATTTTGATCCTTTCTTCATACTGTGTGACTTTATTTGCTACCATAACATATAGGCAGATCAAGTTATGAATGCTCACCACTCTACAAGAATACTTCCTGGGTTCTTAAACAAAAGCAGAATACTGGAGGGGTCTGAGCCTAGGGGAGCAGCACTGAAGCTAAAATCCAACATGGCTGAGGTGAAGATGGAAGGGCAACGCTGAAAACTGCAGAAGTTTTTAATAGTTATCAAAAGAAATTGGGGTAGAAAGAAATCTCTGAATTTATTAGTGTTTTAATTGAAGCAAAACAAAAAAAGCTGTTTGTTTAAAGTATTGCCTGTGTCTAGTGGGCACCCTGAAGGTGAGCTCAGATGGGCTGGGATCTCTGCGTAGATAAGTGTTGAGTGCATCCAGATTGAAGAGGCGCCAGAGCTGCAGTTTACTAAGTCCCTCCACACTGCCACAGCTACGGGCATCCATCACCTCCAGGGTGGGGTACACTCCCTCGGCCTGTACATGGCAAACAGATTGCGGCTCTCCTCCCCCATAGCCTGGTCGCCAGAAAAAGCTTTTTATATTGTGAAATTTACTCATAGCAATTTTCTCAAATATGCAAAACGTGTATTGTCTTAATAACCCAATTGAAAATACCAGCATGTGTTTCCATGCTGGTGCAGGTTGGTTTATTCTGGTTAGTGGTGGCTAATGGTGCTGGAACGTTGCAGCAGGTAAGGTGTTGCACTATGGTCTAATGCCATGTAAACACTAGAATCACAGTTCAAAGCATAAACAGCACTGTTTTCTTTGTACTCTACCAGAAGCATTGAGGATGTGGTAACTGATGGTCCAGCAGTAATGAGCCCTGCGTGCCGGTTTCACTGTGCAGCGGATCGGTAGCCTGCAGTCAGCAGGTATGGTTCCACTTACATTCTCCATCTCCAGAACTGAAAAAGTAAAGCTTAATTAAAAAACAAATCAATAATAAAGACTGACTTGACAGCTATCATAAGTATTACATAAAACAACTACACTACCATTCAAATTTTTGGGGTCGGTAAGAAGTAAAAACTTAATATTGTGTACTTAACGCACCACACCACACAGGTGAAAAATAAATGTAAAAATAACTGTTTTTCTTCTTTTGAAATGTTCAAAACGGTATTTATTTCTGTTATAGCAAACATTATTTTTGTTATCAGTGTTGGAAACAGTTGTACTGCTTAATATTTTTCTGGATTTTTTTTTTTTCAGGAATCTGATGAATAATTTTTTTTTAACATTCTAAGGCCTGGTTTCACAGATAGGGCTTAGACTAAGCCAGGACAAGGCAATAGTTCAGTTAGGACAATTAAGTAATTTTTATTGTTTATAATTACATTTTTATTGTCATTTTTATTATTTTAGGGCAGTCATGGCCTAATGGTCGAGCTTGTAACCCAAAGGTCGAGTCTCAGGTCCGGCAGGGATTGTAGGTGGGGTGAGTGAATGTCCAGCGCTCTCTCCACCCTCATACCAAGACGAGGTCAGGTGACGCCCTTGAGCAGGCACCAAACGCTCCCGTACTCCGCAGTATTAGCTGCCCACTGCTCGGTGTGTGGTGTGTGTGTGTTTTCACTACTCCTGCTGTGTGTGTGCACTTGGAGTAGTTGAATGCAGATCACAAATTCCGAGTATGTGTCACGCATACATGCCACAGTCACTCCTTTTCGTTTCCTTTCCTTAATGTGCCTAAGAAAATAACATTACTGGTGTGCATTTTGAGACAAAACAGTGGCATCAATATATTTGAAGATCAGTCAGTGCAAGTTTCTTTCAGCTAAAACAGCTCAGACTAACACTTTAGTCTGGGACTAGGCTTAAGCCTTGTCTGTGAAACCGGGGGTAAAAGTCCTAAGTGTCACTTTTGATCAATGTAGTGCATCCTTGCTAAATAAAGCATCATTTTGAATGGCAGAGTACATAATTTGCATATGCCTGAATATAGACAGTGAAGCATTTAAAGTGAGACACAGAGTCCTGGCAATGGTAGTAAAAACATTTCTAAGAAGAGTGATTTGACAATGTCTCCAACCCAAAGGATCTTGAGTCATATCTTCAGGGAGGCCTGTAACTGTGACGATCTGCTTTGTGGTCAGAGAGTAGCTGACAGCACAGGGGCTGTCGTTCAGTAGAGGGACATCAAATGACTTACAGCTTCCCACCAGAACCTCACCAAGATCTATAACAGGATGCTCTGCCTAAGAAAAAAAAAAGAAAACTACAACTAATAATGACACAATGTCACTTTTTTTTATATAGAAATTACAGGAAAGTGTGCACAACCAACCCATCCCCAAAGCAAGGTATATAATATGCACTCCATTGTACATATGATTAGATTATTTCTTTATTCCATTCAGGTAACACACCTGGAGAGACCCTTTGGATGCCAATCCAAGAGCTTTAATGGTAAGCCTGGACTTCTTGCATTGTGGCGTTTGGACAGGCCAGAACGTGAGACTGGGCTTCATGCTGTACATCATCTCCTCTATAGGGGCAAAGGACCACTTCTGTACCTGAAAGCAAAAAAATACTTTCATTAATAAGACTGAAACTACAATTCTCCAAAATACCACAATCACGTTGCAGCCTTACCTTCGATTCATTGGGCTGGAGCGTGTCTGTATCCGGCAGAACAGTCAGAACACTTTGGTCAGATCCACACAGCCTCCACTTGAACTCCACTGGCACTCTGCTCAGGTTCTTCACCCACAGGGTTCTCTCAGAGCAGGAGCCCATGGCTGTGGGCTGAAAGAACAGACTGCCATCCCCCTCCACACTCATGGAAAGCTTCTCTGCTACAGCGACCACATTCAGTACCTACAAAAGATTCAGAAATTCCTAGTTTTAATCAGATTTCCCTACAGGCAGTGTCACACTTTAGTAAAAGTATAGATAACTTTATGGAAATTGATTCAAGTACAGTTTAAGTAGCTCATCAGAAAAATACTTAAGTAAAGGTAATTGACATTAAAACTACTTTTAGTATCAAAAGTACAGTTTAACTTCATAAAATCTTCTAAAGAGTCCTTCAGCAGAACATTGGGGTCTCTTGTTAATCTTGGTAAATGAATAAATATACTTTTGTTAGATCATGTTTGTTCTTGTTACGACAGAAGGGTCATAAAGGAAATGAGGAAAAGGTGGAACGGTGAATTTCTTTATAATAATGGTGATGAAAGAAATGGTAGAGGTGTGGCAATTTTAATAAGAGAAAACAGTGGTGTAAAATGCAAAGAAATATACAAAGATGAAATAGGTAAATGTTTGGTAGTGGAAATGATTTATGAAGAGAAGAACATTATACTGGTCAACATACATGCACCAACGAAAGAAAAAGAGAAGAGATTGTTTTTTAACATTATCAAGACAATTGTGAGGAATTATAAATATATTATTATGCTGGGGGATTTTAATACAGTTTTTAGCAAACAAGATATAGCGGAGGGCATGGTTTTCAAAAGTGATACGGGAAGGAAAGAGTTAAGATCACTAATGGAAGAAAACAATATGATGGATGTATGGAGGGAAAGGAACGAAAATAAAAGAGAATACTCTAGAAGACAAATAGTAGGCAATTTCATTTATCAAACAAGAATAGATATGGTTTTATGTACAAGGAATTTAGAACGTTTTATAGAGAGTTTAAGGTATGAAGAAACGAGTTTAAGTGATCATAAGCCATTTTTTGTACATTTGGATTGGGATGCTGGGAAAAGAGGGCCAGGGGTATGGGTTTTAAATACAGACATTTTAAAGGATGGGAATTATGTTGAAACAATAAAAGACATGATAAAAAAAGAAAAAGAAAATGAAATGTATATAGAGGACAAAATGATCTGGTGGGAGAACGTGAAATTTTTAGTGAAAAAAATTACTATTAGGTATTGTGTGTTAAAACAAAAATGCAAAAAGAATAAAGAAAAAAAAATTAGAGAAAGACTGGAGAAGCAAGTAAATGATGAAACAGAAGATATTCAAAAAATAAAAGAAATACAGGAAGAGTTGAAGGAGATTGAAGAGAATAGATATAAGGGGGCAATGTTGAGGTGTAAAGCAAAATACCTGGTAGAAGGAGAAAAATGCACAAGGTTTTTTTTTGATTGGGAAAAAAGAAAAGGAAGAGTTGAAACTATAAAAGAAATACAGAAAGAAAATGGTGAAATGGTAGAAGAATGTGGGGAAATTTTAGAAGAAGTAAGAAACTATTATGGAAAGCTGTTTAGTACGGAAGGAGTAAGGGAGAGAGAAAAAAGGGAGTTAATGGCATTAATAAAAATGAAAGTGAGTAAAGAGGAGAAGGAAGAATGTGATCAGACCATAAGTAAAGAAGAGATAGAAAGAGCAATAAATGAATTGAACAAAAAGAAAAGCCCAGGGATTGATGGTTTAGGAAGCGAGTTTTACGTAACTTTTAAAGACCTTTTAGTAAATATTTTAAGGGATGTTTATGATGAGGTTTTTGAAAAAGGAGGAATGATGTTAAGAATGGGGATGGGATTGATGAAGATAATATATAAGAGAAAGGGGGAAAAAACAGAATTAAAAAATTATAGACCTATCACAATGCTAAATACTGATTTAAAGATTTTAGCAAAACTTTTAGCGAATAGATTAAAAGAGATAATGCCAAAGATAATCACAACAAATCAGGCATATGGAGTAAAAGGAAAAGACATTGCGGATGTAACAATGAGCATAAGAGACACGATAAGGTACATGGGAGAAAAAAGGAAAGGAGGGTATATAATTAACTTAGATTTTGAAAAAGCTTTTGATAGGTTGGAATACGAATATTACTATTACTATTTTAAAGAGTTTTGGGTTTGGAGAGAATTTTATTAAATGGATTTGTATTTTATACAAGGGAGCAGTAACAACAATAAAATGTAATGGGTTTTTAACTAAATGTTTTAGAATAACACGATCTATAAGACAAGGGTGTCCTTTATCAGCTCTGCTATACTCATTGGTGGCAGAACCACTTGGACTAGCCATAAAACAAGAAAGAGGAATTAAAGGAATAGAGATCGAACAAACTGGAAAGGAGAATACAATTTTTCAGTATGCAGATGACAACTATTTGTGTTAAAGAAGAAGAAAGTGTCACAAAAGTAATGGAAATAGTACAGAGACTTTGTAAGGGGTCAGGAGGAAAAGTAAATGAAGAAAAAACTTTATATATGAGATTTGGGCAGACGACAGATTTAACGGGGAGTTTTCAATTTAAGGAAGTAAAAGAAATGAAGATTTTAGGGATTTTAATGGGGAAAGATGAAGATAAAGCGAGAGACACCATGTGGGAAGAAATAGTGGGAAGCATTGAAAGAAGACTGAACTTTTGGAAATTGAGGGCACTACATTTAAAAGGGAAGGTTTTAATCCTGAATGTTTTAATGACATCAAAATTGTGGTATTTTTTATATGTGACATCTATGCCGGTGTGGGTGGAAAGAAGGTTGAAAATATGTGTTTTAGACTTCTTATGGGTAGGGAAACCAGCTAGAATTGCGTACTATACATTAATAGGGATGGTGGAAAAGGGAGGTTTGGGTTTAATGGATGTGGAGCAAAGGAAAAATAGTCTGAGAGTCAAATTAGTCAAAAAGTATTTGGATGAGGGAAACAAAGCAGAATGGAAAACAACAATGGAATTTTTTTTAAATAAATGTGGAAATTTTAATCTGGGAGATGATGTGTTATGGATGAGAACAAAAGAATGGATAACAGAGGGGTTGCCAAAGTTTTACAAAGAAGTTTTAAGGGCTTGGGGAAAATTTTTAACTACTGTACAGTACAACTTACATGGAAGAGAAAATATTTTAAATCAGCCATTGTTCCTAAACACCGGCATTTTAAACCAAGGGAAGGAAATATATTTTAAAAAATGGATGGAAGTTGGAATAGTTAAAGTAAGAGATGTTTTATATGAATATAAAGAAGGATTTTTACCAATGCAGTACATAGTAGATGTGATGGAGGAAGCAAAAGAAGAATATAAAATGCAAGAACTAAAAAATAAGTATGAAATTATAAAAAATGCAATACCTAAAGAATGGATAAAAAAGGTTGAAACTATGGAAGGGGGGAAAGAGGAAAAGGATGTGTATGTAATACTGGGAGAGAAATTGTGGCTTTTAAAGGAATGTACAGTGAAAATGTTTTATGGCTTTTACAGAGATGTGATTTGTAGAAACCGTTTAATGTCGCGCCACATCCAGTGTAGACAGCGTCATTGATTATAATGGGTTCTACTGTATTTTTCCGCTCGCGTCCGGTGTAGACACAGTATTTAATGTTGTTGGTGAGGAGGAAAGCCTGTGTGTATCCTATGCCTTAGCGGACAGCATGAAACCCACAATAAATAAAATAACCTAGAATAGTAATAAAGTTATTCTCTCTACGCTATTTTTCAATGTTTCAAGTGATGAAGGTGTTTTTTTCCCTGTAGGTTTTTTAAATTAAAAAAACATACATTTTTTATTTTTTTTTATAGGTTTAAAGGGGGTGCGACCAAAAAAGTTTGAGAACCACTGGTCTAAAGTTAACAGACAGTGTTTAGTGCAGTCCACATGTTTGCATGTGTTTATTACAGTGACTTTGAATGACCTAAAGTAATGTGGTAAAGCAACAGATTTGTTTTTATATTTCTGCAATCTACTTTATTTTGTGTGATTTGTTACTGACTTTCATATTAATGTTTACACCATGCTTATTTGTCAGTGCTTTATGTTGTTATAATTATTACATGCTTACAAGGTTGTAAGTTCAACAAATCAGTCAATATACTGTGATTGTAGTTGTTAAATAAAAATGTCATTCATATCAATTCATGCATCACCTAATTTCATCGTAAATAAGGCCTGGCTTTACAAAAAGACCATTTTGTTTATCTATCTAATATGTGGTTTGGTCATACTATAATTTATTTATAGCTTGTCTTTTGTTTTGGAACATAAAGAGCTGTAAAAAATGCATATTAAAATCGCAATCGTCGATGAGTTTTTTTTTCCCGCAATTATAATTTTTTTCTGATAAAAAGTCAGCATTGTGAGATAAAAAGTCGCAATTACCTTGTTTTATTTTTTATTCAGTGGCGGAAACGGGCTTCCATAGTTTTGGGTCCAGTCTTCAGATTACATACTAGATTACATACAAGTTACATACTAGACAGTGTTAATTGAAATAGCCGCCTACTGTAGGTTTTATTAGTATTTTGAATTAGTTTTTCTTGAATATTTTCCATGTTATTTTTAGATAAAATATGAGTATTTTAATTGTGTTTTTGCCGTTTTATTAACATGTCTATGTAGGTTTTATTCATTATTTCAGTTTTAATTATTTTAGCGCATTAAGTTAACCCTTTAACTGTCACCCATCCCCTCTGTGGGACGCCCAAGTTTACTTCACTATATTACAATTCAATCCTAATCTAATCATGACAAACTATATATCGTTGGAAAGGTCTAAGACTCCTAAATAGATATTTTACCAATGTTTTTGTATATAAAATTATGTAGGAAAAGTAATAGATTAATTTATGACAAGAGTGCACCTCAAAAATCTACATCATATCAGGAGTTCTGACCTTTGTCAAAAAAAGTTTTCGTTGTTGCCTTTTTCTCCGTCACACTTTAGAAATCATCAGAAATTATATATCAATTGAAAGCTTTAAATCTCAAAATTCATCCTTTGAAACCCGTTTTAAAATCAAACATTGCATTACCATGAAAATGGCACATCAATATCATGTTACAAAATGTTTTCGTTCATGAATTATAAAAATGTAAGTTTGGATCATGCAGCTTCACGTCTATGTTCAAAAATGTGTGACAGTTAAAGGGTTAATCTAAATGGAAATGAGAAATGCTCTTTTTTTTAATAATTTTTTTTTACATTCTCTATATTTGAGTTTTCCAGGGTTTTTTCCCCCCTGAGTTTTTCATCTTTGTTTAGTTGTTTGATTTACCTTCAGGGAAGCCTAAAGATTCGTTTGTGGATAAGCAAGTTTTTGCGAATCCCGCCAGACCTCATTCTTGCTGATGAACTCATAAATGTTCAGTATATCTCTTGAGGAGCGTTCGGTTTATGGGCTGGTTCATGATTTATGACGGTTCAGTCGTTTAGTGTCCTGCATGAACATATTACATTGACTCTGGGTGAATCAGGCCTCTTTTGTTGTGCTGACCGACTTGGTTTCGCAGAAGAGCGTTGTCAGGCACACACCCCTGTCATGTTTCACAGTGTCCTCATGTCTGTGGTCTGACCGAGCCTCTGAGGAGGCCAATTAGCCTAGTTGGTCCAGAGGGGGTTGGTCTGGTTTCAGGGGGACGTTTGCATGCATTCGGTCAGGATGACTTCAGCAGTCTCTCTCTTCATTTATTGTGGCGACTGCAGACCACAGATAGTGCTGATGTGCTGTAGCAATGAAGAGTTACAGACTTGCAGGGTTTTAAACATCTAAACCAGCGACTGTTTTTTTTAACTATAGGTTTTTGATGTACTAGCAGTTAATTTTTATGGAACTTAACAGATTTCAGGTTCAAAGTTCTTGTTTCATTTTGTTGACATATTAAAAGCAAAGGTTTATACAGAGGGGATTTTGGATATTTATTTTTATCACTCCATAAATCAGAAAAAACTGTGAAACATACAGGAAAAATACATTTTCACCATGTTTTAGAAATAGAATGTTGCATAAAATCAGGCAAATTATATAAATGTTGGGTCAAGTTCCTCTAATAGCAATTAATCATTATTTACGAATTACATTTTCTATAGTGTAATTAACAAAAACTAATTACTTTCTAAATCCCATATCAACCTCGACCAGTTGAACAATGCAAGGATAGACATGAAACTGCGTTTAATAATATAGAACTGTGTCAATTATTCTTAAGCTGACCAAAGTATTTAAAGGGAGAGAGTTACATAAGCATGCATTTTAAGGTTAGACTTTACATTTTGATGTTAAATCCACTATTGATTTATATAGAATTGTTCCATAGTCTTGTCAGTATTTAATGCAATTTCATCTGAAGTCATTGTAATTACATTACTGAAAAATTCAGAGTGATCCCTTACTTTACTTTTTTAAGGGAAAAGTAATTAAATTACAGTAATACATTATTAGTAATGCGTTACACCCAACACTGATGATATATAACAAACCCCAGTAAAAACCTTCAGAATATAACTACAAAAAAACTAAATTTTGCTGTTTGTAAATGCTATGAAAGTGGAGGATAAAACTCATTTTGAGAAAACGCCTTTGAAGATATGTATTGTAATTGAAATATATATAGGCGCAGATAGATAAAGTGCAATTAAATAAACACTTAAAAGTGTATTTTAAATGTTTTCTTTACACTAGTCTGACACAACATGTTATGAAAAGCCAAACAGCCTAAAATCTGGCCAAAAAAAGCCTTAAATGTATGCTCTTTTACATTTTTGTTAGCTTATTATAAAAATATAAAATTCTTAGATTAGATTTGTATAAAATATAAATTATAGTTATTTTAACTTATTATAAAGATATTAAAATTATTCCCCAATTTTCACCATTTTTTTTTTTTTCAGGCACAACTAAATTTATGACATTCAATTGAAGTTGTGTCACTTGTGCTCTTGGGCACTAATTGCATACCTATTTTTGTTTCTTTATTTCCTGAGAACCAAACCTTAATTCAATTCTTCATTCGCACCAGATGATATAACAGCACACACACACACTCTCTCTCTCAAGGTCTTATTCACAGCACTTGTTTGGGCTCATTCTCTCAAAGGAATGTGTTCAACTTGTACTGATAACATCGGATCATGACTCCGCAGGAGGCACTCTGACATTCACAGGGCTGTTGCTCTAGAGGTTTAGGTTCTGGAAATGTGTCATCACCTGTTTCCAGGATCCTTCCCTCTAGAGTTCAGTCTGTCACTGAATAGTTAATGCTCTAGACAGCTCTAGTACTGTGGGTCTACTGGGTTTTTCTGAGTCAAACGTTGCCTTTGGTTTTAACTTACATGCTTGGTCATCATGAATATGTGGCAGGTTGTTTGATTACATCATTGCATTTAATTAACAATTAATATATTTTATTGCATTGTATTTTAACATAGGATACGTGAGTTCTTTTTTGGAACATATAAGCATCTGCAACCTCTTTTGAGTTTGACAGGGTTTTCTATTTTAAAGTTTCTAACTTAAGATAACACTATATATTCAGAATGATCATTCCGACCGTCACTTTACTAACTTGAGATTAAAAGCATTTTTCATCAGTTTTCATCCTGCATTGAAAAAGATTAATTATGCATGAATTTTTTGAAAGCCACTTGAGTGATCATTTTTTTTAGTGGCCCAAAATTTCAATGTTGGGGGGAAAAAACATGGTTACGTTAATGGGTTCAAACCATTTCAAAACCATCAGGAATTCAAATCTTAAATCTTGGTTGCACTTGATTTTAATGATGTTGGGATTTTTGTATACCAGTAAACATGGTTATTGGTTTTGTAAGTATTCCACAATGATGTAAATTATATTTAATTTATGAATTGTACTAAAATAATCAAATCTAATCATGACCATTTAGTACAAAATTGTAATTTAATCCAATCGTGACCAAGTTTTAGATTTTTTTGATGCATTGCATTATTTAGAAATGAATTGTAATTATCAGATGTAATGTTGAACAATATGCACGTCATATTTTTTTAAAGAATCTCCCGAATCTTGATTCTTGAACTGAATCATACTCAAAAGTCTGATTCCATGAAGCATCACATCACTTAGTGGAAAAACTGTAATCAAATTGACCTAATTTGAAATTTTGTAAAGAATCTCTATTGAATTGAATTGTACCCAAATTTGTTGTTTTCTGATGCATTACATTTAGTAAAGAATTGTAATTAAATCTAATCATTGTTGGTAAAAGATGTACATCCATATCTTTAAGCTTATTCTAAGAATTTAACATTGACAATTCTTATGGATGTGATTATCAAAATGTAATTCTCTTTATTATTATTTGAGGTTAAAGGGAAAGTTCACCAAAAAATTTAAATTCTGTCATCATTTGCTCGCCCTCAGTTGCTGGTAGCCGTTGACTTCCATAGTATGAAAAAAAGAAGTATTATGGAAGTCAGTGGCTACCGTCAACTATCTGGATACCCACATTCTTCAAAATAGCTTCTTTTGTATTCCACAGAACAAAGAAAGTCACACAGGTTTGGAGGGTGAGTAAATGAGGACAGAATTGTCATTTTTAGGTGAACTATCCCTTTAACCTTGAGCTGTCAGATAGTTTTATTGGTCATTGAATTATCTGTAGTCTTTTGTTGGGGTCATGTTGAGCAGACTTTTTTTCGGGGGCAGGTGTCATATTCTGCCTTTACGTCCGGTAAAGTCATAGAGACACACAGAACAAGTCTCCACCCACATAGGACACGCTCAGGTCATGTTTCACTTATTAGGGCCTCAAATCGAATTAGTGAGAAAATGGCAAGCGTTGTTAGCTGGTTGTCCTGGCATGGCGAGGTTGCATGCAGCACTGAACACGTGCCTGATACACAAACGCCCACACAACAGGCAAAACGTGAACAATTTAGAATCCCTGCTATGACAGCATCAGCAAAATCTGTGCCAGAAATTGTGTGTGACGGCAGTGCTGTGATCCACATGAATCGAGCATTCAGCTTTTGACCCTGAGCTGTTGCCTCACTTCATCCTGTTGCACATTGAATCAGAGCTTCAGCGCTGTTGCTTGTTACCGCTTGTTTGTTTCAGAAGCTCTTCAAAACCTTGTGATTTCATTCAAACCAGCATGGAAATGCTCTACTTCCCATAGTTTATATAAAGAAGTGAGGTTCTTCCGCAGTATTGCTTTGTTTTCCAGTACTGACAAATACACTTTTTAAAATCAAGATACATTTACTTGAAGCTGACTGAAGTCTAGCTTTTCCATTACAGGTTCCCAAAGTTTAACATTTGCTTGCAACTTCCTCTCTCTCTCTCTCTCTGAGAGTCTCTCATGTCTCTCATATTTTGATTGTCCTGCCCTTGGTAATATAACAAGTATTAAACTGAAACATGTAAAACACAAACAACCATCAACTGCCAAAAAAAAAAAAAAAAAAAAACCCTAGCAAAATCATAGGTAGAGATTGCGTAATGTCGGACCTGATCCACCAATCCATCTCAGAAGCATACTTTCTCATGTATTTTAATAATAATATGCCCCAGGCCTGTTCAAAGACTCCACTTGTCCTTCCTGTTGACTTAACTGACTGATTTAGTTTGTTTTAGATCAATTACAGTATGCATTATATATAATCTCCCACTTATTTAGTGACACCGTGAATGACCTCTGACCCCAAATGTCAAGGGCACTGAGAGTCAGAGGTCAGATATGATAACACCTGTTTGTATGGTAAATCTGTACAGGTATATTCTAAATTGTTAGTAATCATTTTTGCAAAGTCAGCTCAAAGGAGTGGGTTTAAAACATTAGTTTGTGTGTGTGTGTGTGTGTTAATGCATGTGTGTGTGTGTGTGTGTGTGAAAATTGAAGTTTGCAGTTCTGAGAGACAGGTTCCCTCTTGCTCCCGCTGCTGTAACGTTCAAAACTGTTATCTAACGTATCCCGACATGCAGAGAGAGTGAAGGAACAGGCAAAAATCACTCGGATCAAAATGCAAAAAAGATTGTATGGGGGAAGGGGGCGGGGGGTAACCACACCCTCCCAAGAGCCCTCAGCGACTTGCTGTATCTTTGCAGGCAGAAGTCATGCAGATGGGGTTAAAAAATATAATGAGTCATTATAATGTATTCAGATGTTTCTATGCACAGTTCCCACTTTGCATTGAAATTAAAAACCCTGTTTTACTAGAAAGTGTGTTTGTGTCCCATCAGTTTTAAGAGAAGTTATGCTCTCTACTGTCAAAATGTGGGGTCCCGTGAGATTTTTTTATGTTTTTTTTTTTTTAAGTCTCTTATGCTCACCTAGGCTACATTTATTTGGTCAGAAATACAGTAAAAACAGTAATATTGTGAAATATTATTAAAGTTTAAAATAACTGTTTTCTATTTTAATCTATTTTAAAATGCAATTTATTTATGTGATTCAAAGCTGAATTTTCAGTATCATTACTCCAGCCTTCAGTGTCACATGATTCTTCAAAATCATTCTGATATACTGATTTGATGCCACTTTTGATCACTTTAATGGGTCCTTGCTGATAAAAGTATTAATTTCTTTAAAAAAATATTACTGACCCTAAACTTTTGAACGGTAATGTATATATGAAATATATATTCACATTTCAGTGCATTTCAGTCATTTAAACATTAGTCATTGTGTCTAGGCCTTTACATCAACCATGGAGATCATCAGGAATTTAGTTTCAAAGATTTTTGAGGCAGTCATTTATGAGGCAAAGGAGATTTATGGACATTTGTAGATAGCACAGGTCAGGGAAGATAAGCTGAACGTTGTCAAATTTAGATGTCAATGTCGTATGTGTCAAATTGAAACCCATTTATAAGTTGTCTGCGCAAGGGTTATAAATAAACGTCCTTAGCCTGTTGTTTTTGATGCTTAGCACACACACATGTTGTGGTGATTCCGTCCGCCCCCCCCCCCCCCCCCCCCCCCCCCCCCCCCCCCCCCCCCACCCCTCCTTATTTTCTTACTCTCTCACTCTCTCTTCTCCAACACACAGTCATACATGCATACACAAATAAAGTTAGGCCTGCAGTGCACATCTTGCAGAACCAGTTTGGCAAGACCAGGTTTTAATAGCCTTGGTATATGTGAGTGTAGAAATTTATACTCATATTTTAGCAGGTTAGGCCAGGGCAACAGCAAAACATGAACTGGCAGCAGTTGGAACCTAATCAGGCATTGATTTAACAAATCTTTATTTTTTATTATTCCTTCTTATCCTTATTCGTAGGAAGACGAGTGAAGAGGCAGGTGTGCAGGAACACCAGTATGGCTATGGAAAGCTTTCCTGAACTCCTGCAGAAACTGCGGGAAGTGCATGAACATGAGTTAGAGGGTAAGACCAGCCATCTTTTTTTATTTATTTTATTTTATTTATTATTTTTTTTTTGAGGATTTTGCCAATAGGCAACTTCTGAAACCAATGACGATGAACTGTAAAAACATCTTTACATAACCAAAAAAATTGATAACTATTGGTCACATTTACTGTTGCTCAGCAAAATTTCTCAGATGAAATCCAGTCATTTCAATTAGGAATCTGCAAGATCAGGAGTTTCGATCGAAGGCAAAAAAAATTCCCCATGCAGATTTTTCTTTTGGTTAAATCGGTCACATGAATTTGCCGCATTGACAAACAGAAAGCTGCTTGGTTTGAAAGTGACTTCTGTTTGAGCTGTGCTTCATACATTGCTACACTGTTACTATGGACATTGGACCTTGTTTGCCTGCGAAATCTTGCTAATGTGAATGAACAACAACAACTGTATAAATAAAATCAGCAAAACAATAAAACAATGCTATGAGCTCACAAACTCTTAAATTAGCAACATTTTGAGTATAAATCTGACATTGTTTATTCACCATCATGTCATTCCAAGCCTTTTTGACTTCCTTTTTTATTCTTTTATGTCTTTCTTTCTGAACACAAAAGGCGATAGTTTAATGAATAAAGGTGGGGTGAATTCAACACTCAATGGCATTACATTGTGACTCACATTAACACTTCATAAAGCAGCAAAAAATATCAGCAGAAATAAGCGTGAACATGATATTTGAAAGAAAAGTTCACCAAAAAAAAGAAAAAGACATTTAGCTGAAAATTTACTCAATGTTAGGCATTCCAAGATGTAGATGAGTTGGTTTCTTCATTAGAACAGATTTGGAGAAATGTAACAGTTTATCACTTGCTCACCAATGGATCCTCTGCAGTGAATGGGTGCCGTCAGAATGAGAGTCCAAACAGTGATAAAAACATCACATCATCAAACTTCTGAATGTATAATTGCATGTTTGTAATAAAACAAATTCTAACATTAAGAAACACTTCTAAACAAACTTGTAGTTTGGTCCGAAGCGACAGTTTAAAGTTAAAACTCCTTAACTATTAATTTGTTATTACAACATGCAGCTCTCCACTTCACTGCATTGTATGAATACTTGTTGATTATTGTGATGCTTTTATCAGCTGAGTGCAACAGCTAATTTTTATTTTTGGATGAACTTTTTCTTTGTTAACTCGTAACAGCTGCCACTTCTTTCTTATGTGCCATCTAATAGTGATGAGAAGTTCGGATCATTTTACAGACTCGGACCTTCGAGTCTCGTTCAGCAAAATTAACGAATCCCCCCCCCGAGTCATTTCGTTCATTTTAACAAAATACAATTAAAATGTTACGTGTTACTTCCCTAACACGTCTACTAACGCCAACGTTGATCACACCTACAACATACAAAACTGCAATAGAAACGAAAAGATAATTCTTGTTTACCTGGGTCTTCAGTCCTGATGATTAGCTCACCTCCGCTCTTAATCTGACAAGTCTTCGGGTTTTCCGAGTCATTCGTTCATCACGTGACAGCCCCATAAACTTAACCAATGCAGTCTGAGCCAGAAAAATAATTGATTAGTTCATCCATCGAGTCTTCGGGTTTGAGTCATTCCTTCATCACGTGACAGCCCCATACGCTTTAACCAATGCATTCTGAGCCGTAAAGAGAATTGATTAGTTCTTTTTTTTTTTTTTTTTTTTTTTTATTGAAGATATAACATTCACATGGGATACAGTCATAGCAATAAAATACACACACCCAGAATACAAAACAATAAATACATAAAGAATAATAAAATGAAATATAAACAGAACAAAAACAAATCAATAAAAAGTTAAACATCTTTTTTTTTTAAATAAATAAATCATAAATTAAAATTTTTTTAAACAAAATAAAAAATAACTTAAATGTAATATTATACATAAAATGTCAACTTCAAAGAATACACAGGTTACCCTTACATCAAAGTCAATATTTTTCCCATCAATACAGTAGTTTTAGCAGCTTTCTTATTAAGTGATGAGCAGAGAGATTCAGAAAATCATTTCAAATCAATATAAAAAATCTTAAAATTGGGCATACAATCAGTAACTTTACATTTGTGAAGATGAAATAGGCCAAAAAGAGTTAACAGTTTTAAGATAACATAGGTTAAGCTTATGGGGCTGTCACGTGATGAACGAGTGACTCAAACCCGAAGACTCGAGAGATGAACGAATCAATTC
>JADLZN010003011.1:0-23165 GCA_018155175.1 Sinocyclocheilus anophthalmus
TTGGTCATGCGCTATTAATTAAGCTTAGCTGAGTCTCTGCGGAGGCTAGTTGTTTGCAAATTTGTTATGCTGATAACTTTCAATGATAAGCAAGGAAGGAACTGAATGGGTTGCGTTTTTTGAATAAATTTGTGGTTTAAAACGCATCATGTTTGACAATGCAATGCAAAGCTAAACGTTTGCTTGGGTTTTAGTTTTAGGGTTTTTTTGCTAAAATTCCTTGCGTTCAAAACGGACAGCTGTTGGTGGTGGTGTTGTTGTTGTTGTTGGTTGTTGGTGGTAATTGTCTGAGAAACCACTCAAATATAACAAAATGAATAAATAAATATAATAAAATAATAAAAAATAATGAATAAAGTATTTTATTGAAATAAAGATAAAAAGATAGCTAACTTAATCTAAACATTTTTTTTAAATAATAATAATTTAAATTCACATTACGATCAAGTTTGGGGTCAGTAGAATTTATTTATTTATTATTTAATAAAGCAAGGGTCATTGAATGATCAAAAGTGACAAGAAAGACTATAAGAATATAATGTCAGAAAAAGTTAAAGGTAAACAAATAAGTTCTTTATTTCCAAAAAAATAATTCTCTATCATAATAAATCATGTTTCCGCAAAAATCTAAGTTTCAACATTTTAATATATATATTATATTTATCTATATATTATAATCTATTATATATATATATTATAAGCTCTGGGTCAAATGTTACTTGAGCACCAATCAGCATATTAGAAATTGATTTTGAAATAAATTACGTTTTAAAATGTATTAAAATAGAAAACAGTTGTTTTATATTGTAATAATATTCACAATATTACTATTTATAATTTTGAACAATAGTTTCTAGTTTCTCTCATTTCATTCCCCCCAACCACAATGTAAACCGATTGAGGACTGTCACATAATACTGATTGCATCACTTTCAACAACAAGCATCTAAATCCTGTAAGCGGGTGAAGAAACAGATGGCCAGATCGTATGGGCCGGGAACAGTTGAACCTAATTAACCTTTCTTTCAATGGAGGCAATGATGTCAGAGAAGTGATGTCACCAGAGAATGAGAGCTCAAAAGCAGAGCAGGCCAGGTTGAGGGTAAAACTGTCAAAAGAGGTGTGTGTGGTGTGTGTGTGGTGTGGTGTGTGTTTGTGTGTGTGTGGTGTTGTGTGGGTGTGTGTGTGTGCGACTAAGAAAGATGACCAGACCAACTCACAGACCTTTCGGCTTGACAGATGAAATGGCAAAGCTGAGGTCAATGTAGCTGTCAAAACGACGAGCGTGTTCAGCTTGAGGTTCAACGTACCGTAGTCCATCAGCAGTTCATCTTAGGCTCCTGTGTGAAAAGTAGCAAATAAAAATACAAAATTCAAACAGAAGTCGGCTTTTCCTAGTGAAAAACATGGAAAGACCACCCATAATGCTCTTTCCATACAGCGGACCACTTACCATGAGGCATAACATGATGAAATGAACAGAAAGAAGGAACCATCAAACCAAACCATCCTTTTGTAGTGTAATGGATGGCTGACCACTGCTGTTTCCACATTAGAGACTCAAGCAGCTGCAGGAAACATCTTCCGATGCTTAAGAGTCATTACAAAGATCCACCTTAACGCCTGCAAAAACAGGTGCGGATCTACAATCCAATAAAAGAGTACATTATCTGCTCAGATGGCGAAAAAACACCAACAAAGGGAAAAATGTCGCACTGGTTGGTCCATCAATGTGATGCGACGAGCTGGAGTGGAAATATTTCAAAGTGATAATGTAAAACGGCAGTAGCATGTGCGTAAAACCAGCAGATCCCCTTTTAAGCTTTCCATTCACATTAGCTAGAGCATCCGGTTTCCCATAGTGCAATGTGGTCTTAGTTTATTGTCAATTCTTGGTATTTCTTTGCGTATGTCACAGCTTTTGTTATTTGACACTATTTTGTTATTTAGGATATCATTTTGATGGCTTAAAGGTTGTTCAGTTCATTATGGGATAGTGAAGTTCACATTCAACTGAATAAATAAAATAAATTTGTTCAAAAACTGACTGTGCATCATCAGGATCCCGTGACTTGCACATACACTCTTGAAAATAAAGGTGCTTCAAAAGGTTCTTTTTTCAAAAGCGATGCCATAGAAGAACCATTTTTGGGTTCCATGCAAAGCACCATTCAGTGAAAGGTTCTTTAAAGAGCCATCTCTTTCTTACCTTTTTGTAATCTGAAGAAACTTCTTTCGCCACAAAGAACCTTTTGTGAACAGAAAGGTTCTTCAGATGTTAAAAGGTTCTTTATGGAACAATTTAGACAAAAAGTTCTTCTATGGCATCGTGAAACACCTTTAATTTTAAGAGTGTATACAGACCTTTTGTGATTAGGAAAACAACCAGTAAATCATACAATGCACCTACTTAAAGGGGGTAAATATTGTAAGCAGGAAAAAATAGTATGATCTAATAGCATGTTATCCAAAATTTATATTAAAAAAGGTATGCATTTTAAATGCACATGGAAAATTAATTATTTTGGATAATAATTAAGAAGCTGTGCATCTCTTCCCCTCCAGATAGCAACATCCCTCAAAGTAAAAAAAAATAAAAAATTGCTTCTCTCGTGTTTGAGTTTCAAAGGACAAGCCCCTGCAAAGTGAGAAATACACATATTTGGCTAATTAGTTGTTTTGCTTGTTCTGTTTTTGATACTTGATGTAAGACAGCTCTATGATTTACAGTTATGAGTAAATTAACTAAACTTGGGGATTCACTTCCCAAACTTTGCATGAATCATGGGTATGATTAAAAAAACAATGTTAATTATTCAGTTTAAAATGCATTCCTCCCAGCCTAACAAGACAACATATCTTAAAGCCCTAGTTCACCAAAACTAAAAGTTTCTGTCCTTGAATCTGTAAGCATTTTTTCTGTTGAATATAAAAGAAGATATTATGAAGAATGTTTGTAACAGTTCCCGTCCCCGAGCTCCAGTGTATTTATTTTATTTTATGGTTATTTTATTTTATTTTATTTTTAGTTTATTTTATTTTATTTAGTTAGTTAGTTAGTTAGTTAGTTAGTCTATACAAGGGAAGTCTAAATGGCAACCGAAACTGTTTATTTACCAGAAAGGTTGATAAATTTAATTTTTGGGTGAACTATCGCTTTTACATCTTATTGAACTATTCCGTAGTTGATGAATATTTCTGAGGGTGTTTCTTCAAACTACAGACACATTTGTCCATGTGGACTTGTAAAGAATAAGCTCATTTAAAACACACTTTCACAATCAAACTACTTTGTTAAATTAGCTAACTAACGAATTTTTAACATTAAGATAATATTAGTGAAATAAGTCATTTCAATATTTAGTATGTGAAAATGATTATAACTATATTCATCTGTGATACACCGCAACAAACAGTTTTGCCCTAATAACGTTTATTTTTATTCCCCAACATTTAGTGTACTTGTTTACCAAAAATCAAGGCAAAACTTAATTTTTAAGTACTTATTTTATTATGGTATTTTTGTGCATTTAGCATACTTAAAATGCTAGCAATGAAATTGGCCTTAGCAAGACAAAGTTGACTATTTTTTTTTTTAATTATGTATATAAAAAAAGAATGCTGTTAAACATAATACATGATTTGAGATGTGAAGATGTGAAGAAATATTATAGGTGTTGTTATGACTTTATTATTTTAAATGTATAATGTATCTGGGTCTGGGAGAAAAATAAATCGATATAATCTATACTTCTATAAACTAATATGTACAAAACATCAGTAATGCAGCAAAAATAAATAGTGAAGGAATAATGATCAACAGTTTCCAATAGTTTAAATGTGACCTTCACATGTCAAAAAAGTAGCAGTTGAAATCTGTTTTAATACAAATTCACCCCAGGGACATAAAAGTGCCTGAATAGAAAAACACATAAATCCTTCAGGATCTGTTTTGATTACAGAAAAATTGATTTTGCAGGAAAGGCAAAGAACCAGCCAGTTTCTTTTAATGCATTTGAAATGTACCAACAATTAAAATTTAACTTGAGTATAATTACAATAAGATGTCTTTTTTTATTTCAGAGAAATATCAACTCAATTTAAATTGACCTCATTCAAATTATCAGCTAAGTTTACTCAAGCGGCGAGAGGTGACTTAAGGACAGAGTGCAGCACAACATGTCACGTGACTGAGCAAAGATCGATTCTAACCTTTGCTCTGCACTTTGTTCGAGCTGCAACAGCGGCCTTTGAATAATTTGTTACCCTTGCGATCAATAGCTACACTTATAAAGATACCAGTTGCACGCTGTTGGGATTAATCTGGAATCTTTTCTAGCTAGTATTCCTCCCCTTTATCTCTCAAACTCTGGGATGGCGCCTGTTGATTTCCAGGTCCCGGTAAAATCAATGGGACTTTTGTGCAGGTAGATCAGACAGCACCAAATCAGTGACTAATGATGTCTGCATGGCAACCAGACCCTTGTGCCTTTGACTCGCTGATGTTACTGTGATATCGAGAATAGTGAATTAAACTTGACCTGCTCCACGCCGCTCTTAACCTGCATTTCGGGCATCTGTGTGTTGTTTGTTGCTCGGAGAGGCGCAAAAGTGTGATTCACTCATCTTTGCTTTTCCGACTCCTATTTGCTCTGTTCTTTTAAATTAAACGAATAAGCACAAGCACTTCAACCGATCTTAATAGCGTAGTAGGTGGCAATCTGCTAGGACGCACACACTATAAAAATGCCTTTGTATGTGTTTGCAAAGCACTTAAGCTTAAAACACTAGTGATTATAAAACCTTTTTTTACTGTTTGAGTGCCATTTGAGTTCTAAAATGATTCTATTCTCATAACAACTTGAACAGGTTTCAAGCTGGAATCCCATAGTGCAGTGTTTAGTTCACAGAGCAAAGAACATCAAATTCATACTGCTGCAAAGCTGCATTAAAATTCTGCAACTGTGCTGCTCTCCTAAGTGCTTTCTTGGCAGATGAAATCTTTGATGAATTACAAAAGACTCTGGACGGAGTGTTATGTTTCCGTGTGTGCGTGAGCGTGGCTCTGTGGCGTGTATATTAGCAAGGTCGGAGACTTTGGTGTGGTCGACAAAGTCTCTCAAACAAAGTCAAGGCAGTTTTTATGCTTATGCATTTGATAGCATCCGCTGTGTGATACACCTTGTACACCAGACGCAACCGTGGCGTTACACTGAAAGCTGATTTTTAACTAGCAAACCACATTAGTAAGCATAATGCACACACACACACATTAAAGTGTTACTTGAAGTTTCTTGTAATGTATTTGTGAAATTTACTAGCAATTTGTGGAGCTAGTTATGCATTGCATGATATGACTTTATATATTCGTATATATTATTAAATACAATTTATAGTTATATATGCTGTAAAAATATGTATAATTATATTATAACATTAATATAATACCATTATTTAAATTAGATCAGACCAGAAACAAATAAAAAAGTATATGTTTAAAGTTATATACACAGTTGTAAATCAAAGATTATTAGAGTACACTCTTAAAAATAAAGGTGCTCCCGGAGGCCATAGAAAAAGAACCTTTTGTTCTATAAGTGGTCCATAAAAGAGTCTTTAAACATCGGAAGAACTTTGTATGGTTTCACAAAAGGTTCTTTGTGGCGAAGGAAGGTTCTTCAGATTATAATAAGGTAAGAAAGAGGTGGTTTTTTAAAGAACCTTTGACTGAAAGGTTCTCTGTGGAAACCAAAAATGGTTCTTCTATGGAATCACTGTGAAAACGTTGGAAGCAGCCTTTATTTTTAAGAGTGTCGTTTTAAAGAATAAAAACTAACGGTAATTTTTCTATTTTAAAATGTCATGTTTAATTCAGTGTTACTTGAAGTTTATTTGTAATTATTTCTGAAATATACTAGACATTTCTAGAGCTAGTTATGCAGTGTATGCTATGACTTTACATATTTAAATATATAATTAAAGTAATCACCTACTTTACTTTAAATTGTAAAAAAATATTTTTAAACAATTCTGTTTTACTGTAATGATTGCATGTAAATTAATGAAAACATAAAGTACAATGGAAGTGATCTATATTTGTTTTGCATCAGTCTTGCCTGAATGTTCCTTCGGTGCAAATATTATGCAGATTCTGGTTCAGGTTGTAGGAAGGTCCATTACTGTGGTGGAAGTACATGGACCGGTTTCAGATCAGACATGGGACCCTGTTGGTGGAAAAGAGGAATTAGTGCTAAACATAAGCTTTATGTTTTGTATACTTCTTTTTTTTCATCTCTGACTTTTCTCCATCGCTCTTTTTCCATCTAAGAACTTTTACATCTCAAACTTTGTGTGTCTTCCACAGAAAGTTCACCTTTTTGCTTCTTGGTGCAAGAAATCCTAAAATCAATAGCTATCTCTTAAAATGTAGGCGCTACAAAGTATAACAGATTAATTCGGCTATCTCATCTCCTGGGGTTTGGAGGCTGCCTCTGCCTCTGTCGTGCCCGAATGTTCGGTACGTTAACTTATGCCAACTTCACAGAGCAAATAATGGCAATAATAGTGGCAAACACTTATTTGATGAGCCGACTGTTCAACAAATTACAGCGTGGCTTTGACATCTTAAAAGCGATCAGGCAGCGGACAGCCTCAGGCTTCAGGCAGAGTTGTGCAGCACCTATCTGTCAATGTGATGGATGACCTTGTTCCCTAGACAGAATAACAACAACAATGAAAGGAAAAACGGTAAGTAAGGTGGCTTGACAGTGATTTGTATGTACAGCGCAGGTGATGCATGGGTCCGTGTTGGACCAGGACTGGGACTGCGTGTGCAGTCTCATGGGTTAATTGGAGAGGACACGGACTCTCGAACCGTGGGACAGCAAGTCAGGAGGGTGTGCGGGCGTGATCGGATTTGCAGTGCCTACAAACCGATGGTTGACCGTCACGTGGCTTTCTGAAAATTAAATGTGCACTGAAATGAGACTTTTATGTGTTGAAGATTAGGTTTGACTCACAGTCAGGATCTATTATTGGTTAGGACGATAACTGGCCAATCTTCACGTCTCGTCTTTCCAGACACACGGAATTGCACAGTAAAGCTGTTACTGTCATTGTCAGATCTTTTTGTTTTGTTATTTCATTTTAGGTTTTCATACTTTGTGTCATGTCGTGACAACTTCAATTTTGAATTATCATGCATTTTCTGGTTTCCTGTGTTTCCTTACTTTCAGGTGTAGGTTGCCTGAAGAAGTAGTTGGGTAATTGTTTGTAAAGAAGGTTTAGAAAATTAGGCTGTTTTGTTAATCTGAACCCAAAAAGGGCTGCAGGAATTATGTATTTTTGTAGGCCAAAATCTGGAAACAAGTTAGTATTTAGCTCTTACTCTTCCATCATCCTGAAGTCTATTGAATTTTTTTAATGGGTTTTTGGTTAAATGCCTGAAATAAGGCCTGTGGTTAAAATCTGCTTAAGATATGTTCATTTTATTCCTACACAATACTACACATAAGTAACCACCCCTTGTGATTGTTTTAAAAGCTTTCCATTAAAAAAATTGAAAATTATTGTTAACAAGTGGCTAAATGGGACTACAAACGTTTCGGGGACTTTACAACATCATCACGGCCGAATAGGTAAAATCATCTAATCATAGTCCACAGTCTCATGATTTGATGATCAGGTTCTGCAAATATTCTACTTAAATTTCAGTATTTTTTTTTGAAAGATTTATGGGAAGTGTATCATAGTGATGACAGTGAAGCGACTGATGTGATGACAATTATTTAAAGCCTAACTTAACTTTTTTACGTGGTCAACTGTATTTAGGCCTCAAAATCATAAATGTCATGTTCATTTGTGACGACTGATGAACAAAAAATTAAGAAGCAGCAGAGCTTTTTTGCGATAATCCAAAAGTCTATGGAAAAATCCTATTGGCTTTTTGTTGAAGGAACCAGTGTGATGCTAACTTTTGGTCAAGATTTTTTACTTCAGATGTTGTCTTGAAAAGAAACACAACATTAATGGACGGGCAATCATAAAACAATCTGAGGTGCGATCCAAAGTCTAACAGTGTCATCTGATTGTGTTTGGGATGAATTTACAAAGACGTAACTTTCCAAAGATGGTTTAACTGTCTAACAGCTAATCCATAGTGCACTGTTAGCATGCTTCTAAAGAAAAAAAATGTAGATAAACTAATCATATAGTGCTGTGCTGGACAACTAGTCAACTTTCATGATTTATTGAGGTGTGTATGTTAGATAATTAGCTACGTCTATTTACATTTAGGTATAAACATATATCCCCTTTAAACGGGCAGATCACCAAAGTTCTGTCATCATTTACTCACTCTCATGTCGTTACAAAACTTGTATGGATTTCTATGACTTTCTTCCAGTGCAACAGGATCCACCTATTATTTTTGACATTTTGTTCCCTATCTGGAGCACCCATAGTTACGCCTGCGAGTACCTGATGCGTCCTTGGTCAAGATTTTTTCTTTGATTATTTCTTCTAGTATTGTTTTGAACCCCATTGTCTGGACAAAAACAACTGAAACATTTTTCAAAATATCTACTTTTGTGCTCCACAGAAGAAAGAAACTCATACAGGATTGGGTGAGTAAATAATGCATAACTTTCCTTCTGTTGAACTATCCCTTTAAATAAAGCTGATCCTCAAACCCTTCATTATAATATAAAATCATAGGGTAATGCGGTGGATAATTAAAAAAATAAACTCTCATTTAAAAATATTACCTTCATAATTTCAGAACAAACATTCGCCTAGTCGTTTCAAGAAGTCTGTATCTCAATTTGCATGCATTAAGGGAATTATGGGCCATTGGAAGATGAAGAGGGTGGCCGCGGCGCTAGGCGAACATGGGAAGTTAATATTTCATTCATTTACGCAGTTACTTGTGGGTCAGTGTGACAGCATTAATGAGCTGTCATTAGAGAGGAAGAGTGAGCGATTGTGAGAGAGACGGAGAGAAGACTAGATCTAAGCTGATGAGGTGTAATAGATAAAGGAAAAGACCATTACTAATGGCTAACTGAGTCTAAAGAGACCATCATCCATGAGGACTTAAGTTATGGCCCCTAATTTTTGAGGCTCAATGCTCAAAAGTCGCTTTTACGGGAACTGTAGTTCTTTAGTCCACTAAGAACAATAGTACCGGAAGGATCGGTGTCACCATAAAAACTACAAATCCCAGAGTGCTACAACAGCGCACATTCCGCGCAGTGTCCCAGCTTGTGGCATGGCTTGAAAAACAGCAAAACAGAGGGGTTTTTGTGGTTTGCAAATTATTAAAATAGGTCAAGCGATTTAATAAGCAAGAGCTGCCTGTTTTCTTTTCATCGTATCTAGACTAATCGACAACTACTGGTAATTTGCAGGATTTGAACGTTTGTTAGCATGATACATCTAGATGTGTATATTGTCTGTTTTGTTTTTAGCAATAACATCAAGCTAACAAACGCATCTGCTCACATAAAAGATTGATTTAAAGGTGAGAAGTAGTTCAGTTGATTTCCCGGTAGTCTTAAGTTTTAAAAAAGACGGGATGCCAGTGCATTCGAGAGAAAAGAAGGAGAGCAACCGTGAAGAGATGGAGGTGGATTTCGCAGAGCAAGAGGGGAGCAGTTCAGAAGATGAGGATACAGAGAGCTCTTCTGTATCTGAAGATGGGGAAAGTTCAGGTGCGAATGAGACTTTTGATTTTCTCTAGGAAGATATACAGGAATAGATGGAAACATGTTATTGCATTCAAATTGCAATACAAGAACCATGCAAAGAAGGGTTTGTTTCTTTAGAGGAGCAGATTTGGAGAAATTTCAAACATTTCTTACATAATTTGCTCACCAGTAAATCCTCTGCAGTGAATGGGTGCCGTCAGAATGAGAGTCCAAACAGCTGATAAGTCTTCCACAAGTCTTTCATGTGACCCAAGCCCATCAATGAATGTATTGTGACTACACTCTCATTCTGACGGCACCCTATCACTGCAGAGGATCCATTGGTGAGCAAGTGATGTAATGCTACATTTCTCCATATATGGTTTGATGAAGAAACAAACCCATCTACATCTTGAATGGCCTGATGGTAAGCGAATTTTCATCAATCTTATTGTGGGCAACTATATACGTTAAATGCATAAAACCGATCACCTGTTTTTACTCACCAAATGGATGATGAGGACTGTGAAAGAAGAAGGGTGGAATGCATTGACGAAATGACAAATCTAGAAAAACAGTTCACTGACCTCAAAGACCAGTATGTACCATCCTCTTGTTTGTATTTAATCTGTGCATGAATATGTTATTTACAAGTGCATGCAAACTTTTCTTTAGGTTATATAAAGAGAGACTGAGTCAAGTGGATGCCAAACTTCAGGAAGTGATGTCGGGAAAGGCACCAGAGTACCTGGAACCCCTTGCATATCTTCAGGAGAACATGCAGATTAGAACTAAAATTGCAGGTCAGTCTGATGTCCAAACTGAACATGAGATTATTGTTCTTTGAAATTGTGCGTTTATATGAGTTTTGTTTTTTTAGGTAAGAAAGTGCATTGTCTCATTGTTGAAATAATACATTCGTGCATAGGTATCTACAGAGAGTTGTGCTTGGAATCAGTGAAAAATAAATGCGACTGTGAAACCCAAGCAGCGTTCCAGCACTGGGAGGTGAGCTTTACAGATGTAATCTGCTATTACCTAAACAACGGTGCATGTCTGAAATGTCTTGTTGAGTCATCATAACAGAGCCATACAAGAGTATTTATATTACTCTAAGCTGTTTTATACTCTTAACAGCACTAAAAGCCTGCCAGTAACCACATTCAAACATGCATCTATTTACAGTACCCATATTGTACACCTTTCTGGAGTTCCATTTTAGGTTTTGTTGTCCTTAAGAATATATATTTGCGGTTTAAGTACCAAAAACTATCTCAATATATTTTTTACAGCTCCTTTCTCAGGAGCTCTTCTGAGAACAGGTTGATTTTGGTCTGTCTAATTAATATTTATGAGCCTCTCTTCTGATTGGCCTGTTGTTTTCTGAGTGACGCACGGTCAGGCCAACCACAGGTAACTAGGGTCAGCCGACGTCAGAGCGCTAGCTTGAGGCAGCAAAACAAAGGGGAAACTGGTGGTGGCCCATTCAAACCAGCGCAGATTCGCTCCATAAGGAGCTTAAAATATCATCTTGATGTTGGGTGCCAGAATCGACGTAAACACAGCCTCAAATTAGAAATTTGATCGAATATCTGCTGCCACTGCCAGAAAAAAAAACGACGACAGCTGTGGTTAAACGCGATAAAAACGAGCAGACTGGACAGAAACGATCGTCAAATAAAAAAAAAAAAATGCTCGCGTTTGCAGCGCACACTTCTTATCAGAAAAGGTTCAATAAAGTATTGTCTTTTGTTGTTAAGGGCTCATCTACAGATTTTTTGCCATATGTCTTATGTTTCTTGCATCTCACGACTATGCTGTGCATGAAATAATGTCTGTGTGCATGTGTAAAACAACAAACTGACAATTTATATAACATAATTTGTAATTGTACTGTTGTGATTAATTGTGGCTGGAACAAAAATGTAGCTGTAAAAATAGTTGCCTGATGAAATTTAAATGTGTATACATCTTCATCATAACTAGATAGACACAGTGAGTTTGTCTTCACTTTACACGTTAGATGTGATCCACCTCATAGTAACAACCCTGTCAGATCGTCCATCCTTTGAGTGATATTGTACGTTACAGGTCGGCACCGATCTGTTTCGTGGGTTAAAGTGAAACTTTTCTAATGTTTTCGTTTGTTGCTCCGCAATATCAATGGACGTTTAATTTGTCCTGGTGGTTTTGGCAAAAGGAGATTTGGAGCGGTGGGCCGGTGCTCGGGGTGTTGACTGAAGGCGTGACGGTGTAGGCTTTCTCTGACCAACTTTTTTTACGGAAGTCACAGCGGTTTCGTTAAAACTCACAGCTACTTAGACAGGCTGTGTGAAGTTTACTGTGGACTTACTGTTTTGAAACTTATATGGTAGTTACATCGCACCTAGACCTCAGTTACCGTGAAAAAAAAGCCAGGATATTTCAGTTTTGACAAAATGGGACCTTTAAAACAAACTTTCAAAACTAATCAATTCCAAATTTTGTTTTAATTTGATTCTTTCTAGAGTGAAAACTGTTTTATTATTTGTGATACGGTGCAAAGTGAACTAGAGATAATATCAGAACGTTTGGAGGAAGACGTCACAGTATAGATATTACTTCAGTATTGAATGTAAGAATACTGCACACATATTTAGTTGTTTGTGTTTTATACAATCTTTGTCTATCTCCCCACAAGCTCTGGACGTGAGCATTCATCAAAAAAAATAAGAAGAAAGAGCCCTTCCTTTCCAACAACCGAAATCCTTGTCGTTGTGTCCCGATATCCTTTAGTCAACCTGCATGTTCTACCTATAATCAATCAGTCTATCCATGAATTGTCTTGAAAGGTCTGTCATTTGTAAACGTTTCTTACCATGTGCACGAATATATAGTTTACATTCTGCAAGACCTGGGATATCCTGGAGACTGGGACTGTATTAGAAAGGGTAGACTGTCAAACAGAACCCCTTTTTTTTTCTATGAAATGATATTATTGTAAGTAAATTGTTTTGGTATATCTTATAGGCCATTGGCAACATTGACCTTAGAGTAAAGTACTGCTGTAAGATCAATCTATTAGCTACCTGTGTTTACTGTACTCATACTATATTTGAAGTAAATTCTTCTTCTAATGTAATATTCCCCATTATTATTATTAAATACAAATACTACATTTCACAAGTTTTGGCCGGCTTTGTCTCTTTATGCATTTTGCGATCAAAAAGCTGCATCACATAGTAATTGTGACATATTTTACCGTTAAAAATAACTTTTCCTTATTTGAATACATTGTAAAAATTTTTTTTTTTTTCCTGTCACATGCAACCTGAATTTTTCAGCATCATGACTCCAGTGTTCATGTCACACGATCCTCGAAATATCTGATACCTGATTGTGCCTGCAAAAAAAATTGTTTAATGTGACAAACCGCTATCGCTTAAAGGGTCATTCTATGCTTTTTAAAGACATTATTATGGGTATTGTGTAACAGAATTGTGGAGCGTTGCTTTAATGTGCAAACAACAATTATTTTTTCAACAATACTTGTACATTATTAGGTCCCTCGATGCCCCGCCACGTCTCTCCACACCTCTTCGTTTCCATACCCGATTCCAAAAAAGTTGGGACACAAATTGTGAGTAAAAAAGGAATTGAATAATTTACAAATCTCTTAAACTTATATTTTATTCACAATAGATTATAGATAACATATCAAATGTTGAAAAGTGAGACATTTTGAAATGTCATGCCAATATTGGCTCATTTTGGATTTCATGAGAGCTACACCTTCCAAAAAAGTTGGGACAGGTAGCAAAAAGAGGCAGGAAAAGTTAAATGTACATATAAGAAACAGCTGGAGGACCAATTTGCAACTTATTAGGACAATTGGCAACATGATTGGGTATAAAAAGAGCCTCTCAGAGTGGCATTTTTCTCAGAAGTCAAGATGGGCAGAGGATAACCAATTCCCCCAATGCTGCGGTGAACAATAGTGGAGCAATATCAGAAAGGAGTTTCTCAGAGAAAAATTGCAAAGAGTTTTAAGTTATCATCATCTACAGTGCATAATATCGTCCAAAGATTCAGATAATCTGGAACAATCTCTGTGCATAAGGGTCAAGGCCGGAAAACCATACTGGATGCCCGTGATCTTCGGCCCTTAGACGGCACTGCATCACATACAGGAAGGCTACTGTAATGGAAATCACAACATGGGGCTCAGGAATACTTCCAGAAAACATTGTCGGTGAACACAATCCACCTTGCCATTCGCCGTTGCCGGCTAAAACTCTATATGTCAAAAAAGAAGCCATATCTAAACATGATCCATAAGTGCAGGTGTTTTCTCTGGGCCAATGCTCATTTAAAATGGACTGTTTCAAAGTGGAAAAGTGTTCTATGGTCAGACGAGTCCAAATCTGACCTTCTTGTTGGAAATCATGGACGCCGTGTCCTCCGGGCTAAAGAGGACAGGCACCCAAGTTGTTATCAGCGCTCATTTCAGAAGCCTGCATCTCTGATGGTATTGGGTTGCATGAGTGCGTGTGGCATGGGTAGCTTACACATCTGGAAAGGCACCATTAATGCTGAAAGGTATATCCAAGGTCTAGAACAACATATGCTCCCATCCAGACGGCGTCTCTTTCAGGGAAGACCTTGCATGTTCCAACATGACAATGCCAGACCACAAACAAAATAAAAAATACTGCGCAATTACAACCATCATGGCTGCGTAGAAGGATCCGGTTACTGAAATGGCCAGCCTGCAGTCCAGATTTTTCACCCATAGAAAACATGTGGCGCATCATAAAGAGGAAGATGCGACAAAGAAGACCTAAGACAGTTGAGCTACTAGAAGCCTGTATTAGACAAGAATTGGACAACATTCCTATTCCTAAACTTGTGCAACTTGTCTCCTCAGTCCCCAGACTTTGCAGACTGTTATAAAAAGAAGAGAGGATGCCACACAGTGGCAAACATGGCCTTGTCCCAACTTTTTTAAGATGTGTTGATGCCATGAAATTTAAAAACAAATTATTTTTCCCTTAAAATGATACATTATCTCAGTTTAAACATTTGATATGTCAACTATGTTGTATTCTGAATAAAATATTAAAATTTGAAACTTCCACATCATTGCAATATGTTTTTATTCACAATTTGTACAGTGTCCCAACATTTTTTTGGAATCGGGTTTGTACAAGGCCCTCATTCCTGCCAAGCACAGTATGCTCTATTGGCCACTGACCCAGGCATTGTGATGGGCTGAACACCGAAGCCGTCGTCGAATGTAAATCTCCCTTACCATAATCGCTTAGCTTCATTTCAAAAGAATGTTAAGACATCTCTCCTCCCGCTCCGCGCACACACACCATGCGCAAAACTCCGTATTTGAACAGTCATTAGCAAATACTTAAACTATTAAGAAAATATACTTACAGTAGCTGATTCAGAAGCTCCAGATTGTCATATCAAAGTCAGAATTACCTCCTCTCCTAGGTTCACAAACCGTCATCCATAAAATGCATTGCTGTTCTGTTGTAAGTCTACTTTCGGAAGGCCAAATAAAGTGCTTTTTTTTCTTTTGCTTTCGCCTAGAAACACACAAATTCTCCCTGACATGCTGCTTCAACACTAACAGCGGTTACTGAAACCCCGCCTTCTTTCTTTGCGTGAACATTTGGGCGGCGTTATGTAAATCTTTCCACATCGTGACGTAGACTTGTGGGGTCGTGTTAGAATGAGCCGTTTTAGGGGGGCGTGGCAGAGTCTTAACTTTGATAAAGATATCTCTTTGGTTTTGAGACTTTAGTCTGTGCAACTTCAAGGATCTTATCTATGCACAATCAGCTTGTCACACTCCAAAGAGAAAGGAAGCTGAATCCGCATCGGGGGGGGGGGGGTATGACCCCTTTAATATTTTGGTAGAGTTGTGAATTTTTTTAGGATTCTGTCAACAAGTAACAAAATCAGCATTTATTTTGAAATGAACATTTTAACATTATAAAGTCTTTACTGTCCCACTTTTTGGTTAAAAGAAGTATCATTCCTAAACCAAAGTAAAACGTTTGAGAATTCCTATAGTGGACCTTGAACAAAACTTCTAAGTCCCTTTTGCTGTGGTTAACTTCCTGGAGTTTTGGTGCATAATGACCCCATTTAACTCTTAAGTGGTAACCTATTAACAAATGCCAGTTAAATATAGACCCATCATGTTTGTGTAGTTGCTGCAGCTATATTGGTTTATCCTATAGGTTGTTTATTATGTAATGTTTAAGTTGTTTTTTTGTTACATTAGTAACAGCAGAACTTGCATAATTTGCTCTAGGCTCTTCAAAGAGTGACAAACACCAGCACAATGCTCACTCAGAGGATGGACGCTTGTTTTACGACGGGGAATGTTACAGCCGTGGACAAGCCATATGTATCGACAAGAAAGATGAGTATCCTACGAGGTGAGGGATCCTGAATTACCAAGCTCATATTGATTATTTCGCAGGACATTTGTCAGTTATTTTCCCTCTGTCTTCTGTTTCAAACAGCGCTATAATAACTACAATCAATCATGATGAAGTCTGGTTCAAACGAGTCGATGGGAGCAAGTCAAAACTCTACATCTCACAGCTTCAGAAAGGCAAATACTCCATAAAACATGCCTGAGATATGACCAGTCTGATATGTTTAATTGTGCCATTTTATGTACAGTATATCATGATTTAAATACCTTTTTTGATGTTTAAAAACAGATACGTTGGAGTATTGTCTGTCATTTCAAATGTGAGGAAAGTTTATTTTATTGTATATTCAGTGCAATGCCATTTGAAAGATTATTACACCAAACAGGTCAAAAATGTAGTATAATTACAGGTGTAGTTATTACCATGAAATGTGGTGCTTTTGTATTTTGATGACTGGGCTTATTTTCCAACCCAATTCTGATGTGTGCAGTAATTTGTAATGCCATGTCTGGCTAGCAAATGGTTTCCTACTTTTTTACATTTCTGCCTCATCACTGTGTTCAGATACAAATGATATGAAACAGTTTGTGTTTGGCTTTTTTTCCTGACAGTATAATGAAACGGTCTTGCTTGTGCAACATCTTATATGAAATACAGATATTTGACGTATTTTAGGAGTGAATAAACAAGATGATATCACACCTTTTCGGAGTCTCAGCTCTTTGAACAGCTGTTTATTGTGTTCTAAGAAGATGTGATCTTGCTGCTCTATTTACAGTCTAAACGAGTCATATGTATATATGGTGAATACTTTATATAATTCATTGTAATGTGCATTTCAGCTCTGGTCATTAGTTCAGTGTTCTTTTCTATGTTGGGTTATAGCACCACCCTTTGGTTTTTGTTGTACTGTGCCTGTTTTTGTATTTCTTGATTTTCCTGATTCATACATATTTTTTTTAAAAGTCTGTACTGAATGTATTTTTTTGAGTTATTATGAATTTACATGGAACAAAATTTCAAATACAGCATTCTATATCAGAACGTTGTTGTCTGTTATATATGACACAGTTCAATATATGTCCACTCAGGATAAAAATATCGGGTTTAAAAAGAGACAGGGAAGTAGTTCTGTAATGGAAAGGTGTGTAATGTTATAATCTTTGCAAGACTAAGTTAGGAGTGATAGTTTTTAAATTTACTCATGTTTGCCAGAGAATTAAAAATCGTTCACCCCAAAATGAAAATGTACTCACCCTCAGCCCTCAGGTCATCCAAGATTTATAATGAGTTTTTTTCCTCATCTGAACCATTTGGATAAATTTAGCATCACTCACTTGCTCATCCACAATTGATCCTCTACAGCAAATGGTTGCCGTCAGAATGATATTCCAAAAAGCTGATAAAACCTAATAATCCATAACTAAGTTGTAATTTTTTTTTAGAATGTACCGGTAGTCACCCTGAGAGGAACAATTCAGTACATCTGCTTAAGATGCGTAATTTTAATAACAATGCCAGCTTTATTCTGTGGCTTAAATGTTTCAGCATAAAATAATGAAGTGGCCTATAATATTGATAAAAGGACTGTATTTTACAAATGCTCACTGACTGCGTTTTGTAATATGTTATATTTTCGGATTATAAAATTCAGATGTTAAAACATTCCATAATGTGCCTAATATTCATTCACTGAGAGAAACACTACATTAAAAGAGCTAGTTCACACCAAAAATGAAAACCTGTCAACATTCACATACTATGGAAGTTACAGAGGACAAGAAGCTGTTTAGTTACCCACATTCTTCAAATATCTGCGTTTGTGTTCAGTAAAGAAAGAAAAGCCATACAGCTTGGAACAACTTTAGGCTGAGTAAAGAAAACTGCCTCCGTAAAACTGAATGTTGTGTAATAAATATAAATATCCACTGGCATTTCATGGACCGTAATCAACATTGAAACTCATATGCAGCCTTGGTTGTCAGAAAAAAATGGCTACTTCTTAAATATCACAGCAAATATTCTTTAACGGAAGTTTTGAGATCACAGTTCAATCAAAATACTGTTAAACAGATAAAACCTCATTGATGCCCAAAACAATGTTCTAATCAAATAATAACAGACATACAAAGTCTCTAATGCTTTAAAATAAATGAATCAATAAATGCTGAGCAATAGCACATACTATAAGGGTACAGGACGTACAATATGTTAGTTAGTTGTTATATTAGCTTCTCTGAAAGAATTATGTTCTATAAACACGTGGCATTAGTGCACTTGAATATACAGAATAAACCATTCTCCAGCGTAAATGTCCTCATGAAGCTGAGTCTGCATTATATTTCGGTTTATAAAATCTTTGCAAAAGAAAGAGTGATGCAAGGTCCATACAGAGCTGTCTGTATTGTAATGCGATGAGCAGCAGGGCTGGGGTTTCTGAGCCATCGTTCTACTGAGTTGTGAAGCAGTCTTGACCATTTTTTCCATTCCCGTCTTGCCGTTTTCACAAGCAGTCTCGGCTGAAACCTTTCTACGGTAAGCCCAGTGCAGAGGACAGGTGCAGCAAGCCTCTGACTGTTCACGCAAATTTCTTCTTGGTTGCAGTGAAACGTTCCATGTACTGAAAAAACAAAGATTAAAGCAAGTCATTATATGACTATGCAAGAAAGAAAGAGTATAAAAAAACGATTTTAAAAAGTCTTTTTAATGTAGATTGGCATTAGGCTCCTAAATCACATGCTTAAGGCTGTTTAGAATGTATGCCAGCAGGGCTGGAGAGGGACGGATCCGCTACGGTGGCCTTGTAAGTGCCCACTGAAAACCTTAGTTGCGTTAATAATCCATCCGGCCCATATTGAGTTACTCTATAGTGTAGCGAACCACCTGGGAGATGATTTAGCTGCCTGATGCTGAGTCCAGCTGTTTCCCAGGGCCTTTCTCATGGCACGCTAAAACACTCGCTGTAATTTGATGGATTCCCTTGTGTTATTTTCAATAACATCAGCCAGAGCTGCCCCTGTTGCGCGGGCTTTCATGAAGGAATGTACTGGAAGCGTGTTGGGTATCTGTTGTAAACGATGCGTGATGCAATCGCATATCCGTCTGCTCTCGAGTCTCTGACTGGCTCCGGATTTGATCTCCGGCGTCCTTCCTGTCATACACATAATCAAAGACTGTTCCGGTTTCACCCCACCCTTTTCTGTGGCCTAATTATAAGACAGGAGTCCCCCTGACGAGAATTGAGTTCAATATGGTTTTTATAACAGCCAGATAATATGTTCTCAATACCAGTATGCTTTCTATATTTAAATAAGACATACCCAAAATAAGCTATCTAAACTGAGCAGATTTTGCTTTGTTTCAATAGCCAGTGAACTGTCAGCTACCTACTAGATGCATCCTAACTTAAATGAACCCATAAAACTCATTGGTGTTAGCATGTTGCTAAGCTAATGATGTGGTACTCTTTAAAAAATACATCACACAAATATTTGGTAAAATAGTTTTGAAAATAACATTTTCAATATCATATTTTTTCTATTTTGAATGACATACAACTATGTTTGGCACATTTATCAGTAACACTTTACAATACATGAGCTAAAAATGAAAATTTCTAAAGCATTTTCCAATCTGGGTTAATGTTTATTTCAGAATTTACTAATACATTATTAAAATCAAAGTGTCATAGTTATAGTATTTAAATGAACTGAGCTAACTTGAATTAACAATGAGCATTTTTTTTATTACCTACGTATCAACTAATGTTATACCTGTAGTGTATGCGCCATTGCGCCCAAAATGACCGTTGTATGGCATATATCTTATTGCAAACGGTTATCCAGTTCTCTGATTTGGTCTTGCCATTTTGTGGCCAAATTCATTTTCACTACTAATTTTTTTTTCCTTTCTGCCTAACTTTCCGACTATTTTTTAATTGGAAGTTTTCTGTTTGGCATTAATTGTTGTAATCGAGCTTTGATTGTTTGAACGCTTCTCCCTCTTCATTAGTGTACTGGCTTGTTTAGCAGTTCTGTCTATTAAGTCATATGTCTATTGATCAAGGGTATATGCTGTTTTAATTACGTCAGCATTCAAAAAAATTTGGCATTTGAATGTCATAAAGACTTAAAGGGGTCATATGATGTTTGCTAAAAATAACATTATTTGGTGTAATGAAATGTGTTTACGCGGTTTAAGGTTAAAAAACCACATTATTTTCCACATAATGTACTTATTGTTTCTCCCCTATGCCCCGACTTTCTGAAACGCGTCGATTTTTACGAAGCTCATCGGTCTGAAAAGCGATGTGTGCTTTGATTGGCCAGCTATCCAGTGCGTTGTTTTTGGCCGAATACCTCAAGCGTGTGACTGAACAATGTTACGCCCCTCCCCATATTGTGATGATGCCCTGTCAGGCCAGAGCGACAAGACAAAAACATGAAACCCATTATAAACAAGCTATTTGTTGCATCCAGTGGGTACATAATTATTGATTATAATGACTTATTCTGTCTTTTTGCGAGTTGTGTTGCATCGCGCCGCGTAAACATAAAACCCTGTCTGCATTTGTGATCAGAGAAATGACAAACGACAAGCGCAACTCTACACTGCTCAAAACTCACATTAGAATCTAAATATAAAAAACTCTTTAATAAAAACTTACTTGCAGTCTCTAAGGCAACCGCCGGCATTGTAGGCTACTCTCCCAGGAAACAGACCTTGTCCTCTGTAATATGCGCTACACACATCTGAATATTTGGTTTGAACTGTTTTGGAACAGTGTTGTAATACAACTTAACCACTGATTTCTAGTCGTGTCCATTTTTGGAAGGAACGAAACACACAGCGCCTTCACGACATGGCTGCAGCAACAATACTACAGCAAGAATAAAAGTTACACCTTCTTTCTTTGCGTGAACATTTGGGCAGCGTTATGCAAATCTTCCCACATAGTGATGTATATATGTGGGGGTGTGTTAGAACGAGCAGTTTTAGGGGGGTGTGGCAGAGTTTTAACTTTGATAAAGAATATCTTTTTTTTTGAGACTTTAGTCTTTGCAACTTTACAGATCTTCTTTATGCACCAAGAGCTTGTAACACTCCAAAGAGAAAGGAAAAATTGAAATCACATCATATGACCCCTTTAATTCCACAAACAATGCAAAAGTTTTTGCCTAATTGATTCATATTAAAATGATTTAATTCCAATTATTTTAGTAAACATTGTCAAAGAAATATATTTAATTGCAGCGATTGCATTTTTGCTTTTAAAATAAATGTATATTTAAATAGTATGATATCACATTCCTTTATCTTTCGACCACTATTTAAAATACTGTCTCGCTAGGCAGCTCACAGTGCTTGCATGTAAACTGAACCCAAATGTCATATGTTTCATGGCCAGTGAGGAAAAGATGACCGCTGCCCGTGTCAGGAAGTGCCACAAGTGTGCCACAGGTCTGGTGAAGTCGGAGGGCTGCAACCGGATGTCGTGTCGCTGCGGCGCCTTCATGTGCTACCTCTGCCGGGAGCCTATTAACGGCTACAACCACTTCTGCCAGCACGCTCGCTCGCCTGGCGCCCCCTGCCGACAGTGCAAGAAGTGCTCGCTGTGGACGGACCCCACGGTAAATGACACACTACACTTCTTTGGTTTCGAGAGAGGCTGCTTTCATGCTCAACGTTAGCGTGCGATCATCCTTGAAAAGCAGCAAACATCTTTACTTTCTACACATTTACATACATTTGTGCTTAGTTGAACACTCCTTTTACATGACATACTTGCTGACACTTTTTGACCCTCATTTTGGAATGTGTTTGGAGCTGTTAATTGATTAAATTACATGATTTTCATTCTTGCTTTTATTTTAATATTGATTAATTTTTTTAATTTTTTTACTTAATTTGTTTTATAATTAACAGACAATAGCATTAAAAACAGTTCATTTACTTTAATTGCATTTTTTTGAGAGAATAAATTGTAATATGTTAACAGCTCTAACCTGTGTTGCATTGATAGATTATTTGTAATAAGAGTGATTCAGTCTTAGAATAAACACCAGGTGAGTGTAATGGCTTTGTATACAGGACTCTTTGAGAGTATAATATATGAGAGGTGCTTGAGTGGAGCATGCTGCTTCTCATGCGTGTTGATGGATTAGGAGTGCTGAGAGGTCTCTACTGCAGGAATACTGCAGTTACCACAGTCAACCGTCATGCGTTAGCCTCATATTATATAATAGACTGCTGAGAGCTACATCTTTAGCACTCAGTTTGCTATGACTAAAGCACAAAGTGCTCATTCATTATTCAAATCATGCTGTTAATTTTACCATTTATTAATCATAAAAGGTTGTTATTGATACCTTCTTAGTAGATGGGTAAAATACACAAATATTATATTAGATTTTAATGACGAAAATCTAATCATATACTTATCCTCATTAAGCATATTCTTATTAATTTTATTAATTATATTTTTAATTTTTATTAAATTATCAGCAGAATGTCCGCTTTTTTACACCCAGATTAAACTCTAATTCATGTTTGTAATGTTATTTTTATGAATTGAGTTCACCTACATACCCACATTGAGGCTCTTGTCTAAACCAAAAATATTTTGGGGCAATAATCTATTATTTATGATTTTTGGAAACATCATTCTTTATACTACTTTTAAAATAAACCTTTTTAATAGTGGATTCAAATACCATTCACACTGAAACAACACAACAACACACCTAATATTTATATTTATATTTATTTGTTTGTATTCTATTTCTATTATTATATAAATAATATATTCGGGCTTTTAGGGAGAGGTGAAAGCAGCCCACTGTAAAGGAAAGGGCTACACTGGATTTATAACACAAAAGCATCATTGTGAAATGGAATGTGGCCCAATATCAATCTCAATTATCTTGTTTTCTTATTTGTTAGAGACCAAAGTCATGATTGAAAAAAAAATTGCCCAGCCCTAATCCTGAAGAAGTAATCATACAAGAAGAATGAGAAATAAAACTTCTTTGGTTCA
>JADLZN010003012.1:0-172363 GCA_018155175.1 Sinocyclocheilus anophthalmus
CATTTTCCTCTCTGTTTAATCTCATCTAACCAACCCCACACAAGTGTTTAAAGATAATCTGATTATTCCTTAGTCAGCCAGTGGTTATTATAGGTCTCATAAGTCATGAATGACTGGTATATGTGTTTGCGTGTGTTGAATAGGGTGTGTGTGTGTGTGTGTGTGTGAAGCGCCTTGAGGTCAGAGGGTGGGACAGGCTCTGGCTGATTGATAGCCACATGGCCTGGTGTGGAAGGTCACAAGGGTGACACAGGCTTGACTGGGAAAATTTATACTGCCACAGTCTCGAGGTCAGGGTTTAAACATTGTTGTGCACTCTGGGTAATTTCCATAGCGTTGTAAGAAAGGAAAGGCCTCGTCTGAGTGAGTGTGTGTATGTCTCCACAAAACCTGCTTTGGGGTCTTGTGAAAAATGTACCGGGCTGGAAATAGAAGCGTCATTTGTTTTGATATTTGCTTTTATGGTGTTTGATTTGACATACTAATTGCCACATGGTGGAACAAAATATCATGAGGCTCCAGGACTGAACGTGCTATTGAACCAAAACAAGCTATGTTTAGAAACTCAGGCAAACATCCTGGGTCTTCACATATGAAAACGAAAAAAAAAGAAACAGAAAGAAAATACTCCAGAATTCAAGCTGATGTGAAAATGACATGATTTAAAAAAAAAAAAGCAAAATAATGTAAGGGATATACTTCACCACAATATCAAGAGACAAACTAATTTACATTTACATTATATTTACATTTAGTCATTTAGCAGACACTATTATCCAAAGCGACTTACAAATGAGGAATTTAAAGCACTTCACCATTTCTTATTATTGCAATGTGAATAAAAGACTTAAAATAATACACTGAATATGTTGTTTTAAACATATTTTATAATATTTACAATATTTGCACCTTTAAATTGATTACCAGAGGACAATTTTTTATATTTTTATTTATTTATTTCAATTTTATTTTAATTCCCTCATCTTTGTCAAATCTTACATGTAAAGGGGTCATATGATGCTTTTGTAAAGATCAAATATTTTGTGTATTTGGTGTAAAAAGAATATGTGACAGGCTTAATGCTCAAAAAAACAAATTTATTTTTCAAAAACTGTAACATTATTGTCAGGTCCTTATGCCCCGCCTCTCTCAAATGCTTTGTTTTCTACAAAGTCCTTCCTTCCGACAAGCGCAGTCTGCTCTTATTGGTCAGCTGACCCAGTGCATTGTGAATGGCCGAACACCGCAAGCACTCGTCGGAAGTGTAATGCCCCTTACCATAATCGCGAGTTTCGTCTTTCAAAATTAATGTAAAGACAGAGCCCGAAAGGGAACAGAGTCGCGTGACCGACACAATGATGAAGCTAGTATGTGTTTGCAGTACACAAGCCACACGGTTAAGACAGCTGACTCCACTTTGATGTGACCCCCTCTCGAATCTCTCTCGCTCTTCTCTCTCTCCTCTCACGCGCGCGCGCGCACCACACACACACACCACACTACGACGATGTGCGAAAAAATCAGCATTTGAACAGTCAATAGCAAATACTTAAAAACTAATAACAAAACAGTAGCTGATTCAGAAGCGACAGATTATCATAGCAAAGTCAGAATTAACTCCTAGGTTCACGAAATGGTCGTCCATAAAATTCATTGCTGTTCTGTTGCAAGTAATCTTAAAGATTCCTAAATGCATACTTTCGGAAGGCCAAATAAAGTGCTTTTGCTTTCGCCTAGAAAACACACAGCGTTTCCCTGACATGGCTGCATCAACACTAAATGCGGTTACTGAAACCACGCCTTCTTACTTTGCGTGAACATTTGGGCAGCATTATGCAAATTTTTCCACATAGTGATGTAGATATGTGGGAGTGTGTTATAACGAGCCGTTTTAGGGGGGCGTGGCGAGTCTTAACTTTGATAAAGAATATATCTCTTTGGTTTTGAGACTTTAGTATTTGCAACTTCAGGGATCTTATCTATGCACAATCAGCTTGTAACACTCCAAAGAGAAAGGAAAACTTGAAATCGCATCATATGACCCCTTTAATATATTTGGTTATGATAATAAAACACTTTAGGTGAAATGCAATTGTGCAAATATAGCGCTTCAAATTAACCCTTTAAATATTATATTGTAAATATGCAAATATGAAAAGATGGAAAAATGTAATGATACTTTTACATATGAAACTAAAACTATTAGTAGGTGGCAGAACATTATTGTCTTAATGAGTGAGTCATTGAGCCTTAATTTAAATGATTCATTCATAATGGCTGATTCATTCAGGAATAAAGAAGGTGACTTTATGAATAGGTCATTGAATCATTCACTCAACTGATTTGTTAAAAAATGCATTTAGCATTGAAGCAACAGTGGCTAAATAATGCAAAAACAGTATTGCTTCTAAAACTTAAGTCACTTAATATTAACTTCAGTCAGACTTTATTTTAAGGTCCAGTTCTCTCTATTAACAAACCATTAACTACGAATTTTGCCTCAAAAAAGGATTAGAGATATAGAATACTGTCATGCAGAATATGTGCTTTATAAGTACTAGTAAACAGCCAATATGTTAATAATAGGCATGCTAATAAGCAACTAGTTAAAAGTGAGAGTTGGTCCCTATACTAAAGTGTTACCTTAACTTCTTGTGTACTGAAATGTTATACATCAATATCATATTTGCAACTGTGCAAATATAATATTCAGGAAAAACTTTATTCAGATCTTGCTTGTGTGATATTGCAAGAATTAATTTCCCCCATATTTTGAATTTGTATATTCATTTTGGTGGATTTTTTGCTTAGCTGTTTTCTAAACAGTAACAAACTATTTTTTTGAAGCGATAAGCTCAAACATAGCACTATATCTGTGTATCACACTAATCACAATTATCATTGTATAAGCAATTATCAAGCATACTCTTTCCCTCAAATGTAGCATTGGTAAGTAGCTTGTAGCTTGGGAAGGATCAGAAGTAATGAGAATTAGATTTTTTATATAGTACAGTAATGAGAATTTGGGTGGAAATGTAAAATATTTCTCATCAAAACAATGACAATGTAAAAAAAACGTAATGGCCATAAAATACTTTTTCTTCTGTAGTATATCGTAGAGTATATAAATTTGTTTCAAATTGATTTTTGGGGGCAATATCTCTATATATATATTTATTATATATATAATATAGATATATATATAGATATATACTATATATACTATAGATACTATCATACTACAGTGGGTACGGAAAGTATTCAAACCCCCTTAAATTTTTCACTCTTTGTTATATTGCAGCCATTTGCTAAAATAATTTAAGTTAAAAAAATTTCCTCATTAATGTACACACAACACACCATATTGACAGAAAAACACAGAATTTTGACATTTTTGCAGATCTATTAAAAAAGAAAAACTGAAATATAAAATGGTCCTAAGTATTCAGACCCTTTTCTGTGACACTCATATAATTAACTCAGGGGCTGTCCATTTCTTCTGATCATCCTTGAGTTGGTTCTACACCTTCATTTGAGTCCAGCTGTGTTGATTATACTGATTGGACTTGATTAGGAAAGCCAAACACCTGTCTATATAAGACCTTACAGCTCACAGTGCATGTCAGAGCAAATGAGAATCATGAGGTCAAAGGAACTGCCTGAAGAGCTCAGATACAGAATTGTGGCAAGGCACAGATCTGGCCAAGGTTACAAAAACATTTCTGCTGCACTTAAGGTTCCTAAGAGCACAGGGGCCTCCATAATCCTTAAATGGAAGACGTTTGGGACGACCAGAAGACCTTCCTAGAGCTGGCCGTCCGGCCAAAACTGAGCTATCGGGGGAGAAGAGCCTTGGTGAGAGAGGTAAAGAAGAACCCAAAGAATCACTGTGGCTGAGCTCCAGAGATGCAGTCGGGAGATGGGAGAAAGTTGTAGAAAGTCAACCATCACTGCAGCCCTCCACCAGTCGGGGCTTTATGGCAGAGTGGCCCGACGGAAGCCTCTCCTCAGTGCAAGACACATGAAAGCCCGCATGGAGTTTGCTAAAAAAACACCTGAAGGACTCCAAGATGGTGAGAAATAAGATTCTCTGGTCTGATGAGACCAAGATAGAACTTTTTGGCCTTAATTCTAAGCGGTATGTGTGGAGAAAACCAGGCACTGCTCATCACCTGTCCAGTACAGTCCCAACATTGAAGCATGGTGGTGGCAGCATCATACTGTGGGGATGTTTTTCAGCTGCAGGGACAGGACGATGGTTGCATCGAGAGAAAGATGAATGCGGCCAAGTACAGGGATATCCTGGACGAAAACCTTCTCCAGAGTGCTCAGGACCTCAGACTGGGCCGAAGGTTTACCTTCCAACAAGACAACAAGCCTAAGCACACAGCTAAAATAACAAAGGAGGGGCTTCACAAACACAACTCTGTGACTGTTCTTGAATGGCCCAGCCAGAGTCCTGACTTAAACCCAATTGAGCATCTATGGAGAGACCTAAAAATGGCTGTCCACCAACGTTACCATCCAACCAGACAGAACTGGAGAGGATCTGCAAGGAGGAAAGGCAGAGGATCCCCAAATCCAGGTGTGAATAACTTGTTGAATCTTTCCCAAAAAGACTCATGGCTCTATTAGATCAAAAGGGTGCTTCTACTAAATACTGAGAAAAGGGTCTGAATACTTAGGACCATTGTGATATTTCAGTTTTTCTTTTTTTTAATAAATCTGCAAAAATGTAAACAATTCTGTGTTTTTCTGTCAATATGGGGTGCTGTGTGTACATAATGAGGGAAAAAAATTAACTTAAAATGATTTTAGCAAATGGCTACAATATAACAAATAGTGAAAAATTTAAAGGGGTCTGAATAATTTCCGTACCCACTGTATTAATATCCGTATGACAGCTCTCGGAAGATTTTAGCATGGTGATGGATATGACAATGTTAATGTGTTTGGTCTTGGTGGAATAGGTCTGCTACGCTGCTGCTGAATTGCTGCTGCTGTTGTTTATTGCTGTTGTTGTAGATTATTGCACCTGCAAATCAAGTACAGGAATTTGCTACTGCCAATTCATATGCCAGTATGGTGCTGTGAGTATTTAAGACATGCTGTTGCTGCACAAATAGCATATAAAATAATCACCCAACAAATCTGGAAGAAGAAAACAAAACAATTAAATATCTATGCTGCTGCTATACAATAAAATGCTTAAAATCATCCCTATAAGGCATAAGGAATATAAAAGATAAAACCCCCCAAAACAAGCAGATCTATTGCCAAATCATATTTACTGCTGCTCCTCTGGAGAGCCATGAGACCACGTATTTGCTATCTATGTGTGCCTGGGCCTGCTTTGCCAAACGACTTAATGCTGGTGGACTATTGCTGTGTGTACCTGATCAGTTGACCAGATAGCTTAAACTAGTGACATGAGTTAAAATGGGCTAATGGAGCCCAGATAAATTAACTAGTGGCTTAAAAATGTGAACCTGGGTGCTGTACCCTTAGGTTTATTTAACTAATGACCAAAATAACTACGAGTGTCTGAGCCAATAGCTCAAACTTTCCTAGGTAGAATCACGCACTATGCGTGTCATTAACAAACAGGAACCACACTGTAGGCTGATAGATGAAGTAACCCCAGCAACAACCTGACTCAGGCTCAGGCTGCCTGAGCAAATAGTTTTCAATTTGTCATTCAAGAGTTGTATTTCATTTTCTTTTTTCATTAACGTTCATTAACGTTACTGCAATGTAAATACCTTTAGCTTATTAATAAGCTAACAAAATATTTTGAGAAAGAATAAATCACTGTACACCCTGTAGATGTGGTGTCACATGCCCAGGACTAATTCTGCCTCAAAAGCAGCTGCTCATTTATTTTGATAATTTAAAATATTTATATTGCATATTAAGAACAATAATGTTTGCATTGTATGAACACATCATTGCTAAATGCATGGCTCATTCCAAGATGGTCTTGGGCAGGACACTACAGTGCCTTTATTTAAATGCAGTTGTCTGCTTTTATATTAATTGTCCAAATTAAAATTCGCAACATAGAAATGCTGTGCATGCTGCTGCTGAGAAACATCTCGATGAATGAATGCCTATGCAAGCTGCTGCTACTGCACAAGAGACTGAACTGCTGAGAACTCCATTAATTAGGCATAAGTAGCTAGGCGAATGCCTATTTTACTCTAAAACGGTGTCTACGCCAGACGCAAGTGGCACATCATGGCAAATTCAATAGACCCGTAACGATAGGTAAAGCTGTCCACAATGTATGCAGTGTGACACGGCCAATGCAACAAAACTTCTGCTACTGCTGCTATTGATAATATTCACTAACATTTCATTACTGAGTTGAAGTACATGCTGTTGCTGTTAATGATATTCACAATGTTGTAGTAGGAATTTACTGTGCGAGCTGTTGCGGTTGTAATATTTAATCAGAATTTACGAAGCATAATCTACTGCTGCTGCACGAAACCTGCTGTAAGCCCTGTTGAATAAGCAAAGTAATAAATGCATATTGCACTTTAAAGAGTTAATTTACCCTCCATGAGTTATCACTAAAATGTCTTGCAACTAAAGCGCTTTCTGCTGCCGCTGCTATATTAGCAACAATAATATGACTTGCTATGAGTGCTGCTGCTAATATTATTTCTAACCTTGCATCTGAATTTGATATGCATGCTATAAAATTAGCTAACATTGTGATCTGAATAGCTATGCATACTTCTGCACAAAAATACTTAGAATTGCTACTGCCCCTTTTTAAATAACCAAACACAACCAATTAATGTTTATTTCGCTATGAAGAGTTCTATAAACCCTTTTGCATTGAATAGTAAAGCTATAAAATGCCTATTTCACCTACAAGTTCACTACCATCCACGTGTTATATTATCACTGAAATTTCATGCAACTAAATGTACTTTGTGCTGCAGCGGCTAAATTAGCAACAATGACAATTGGATTGCCATGCAGACTGCTGCTAATATTTCTAACATTGAGTCTGAATTTTGCTATGCATGCTGCTGCTATTAAAATTCACTAAACTAGCGATCTGAATAGCTATGCATAGTACTGCTGCTACAGCTGCACAAAAGTACTTAGAATTGCTATAAGCGTATTTATTAACAAACAACGCAATCAAATAATGCCTATTTCGCTTTGAAGAGTTCACAAAATCTACTGTAAGCCCTGTTAAATAAGCAAAGGAATAAAATGCCTATTTCACTTTAAAGAGTTACTTACCCCATGCGTTATCACAGAAATTTCAAGCAACTAAAGTACTTTCTGCTGCCACTGCTATATTATCAACAATAATTTGACTTCCTGCTGCTAATATTATTTCTAACATTGCATATGAAATATGTATGGTGCTGCAATTAAATTCGTTACATGCGATCTGAATAACTATGTATACCTGCTGCTAATGCTGCACAAAGGTACTTAGAATTGCTATAAGCCCCTTTTAAATAAACAAAACGCATTCATTTTTAGTCACTGAAACTTCAGCAATTGTAAGTCGCTTTGGATAAAAGCATCTGCAAAATAAAAAAAATGTAAAATGAAAAACGAACGGGTACCTACTGCTGCCGCAACTACACGCATAATTTGATTTGCTATGGATACTACTATTAATTATTAGCTAATAATGCATTTGAAATTATATTGGATTACTGCTGCTACCAACTAATGAACAGTACTAGAAATTGCTGTAGCCCATCCAGCATTATCACTGAAATGTCATGTAACTTAAGTACTTTCTGCTGCCCCTGCTATATTAGCAGTAATAATTGGTTGCTATGTAGACTGCTGCTAATATTATTTATAACATTGTATCTGAATTTGCTATGCTGTTCTGCTGCTATTTAATTCACTAAAATTGCGATCTGAATAGCTATGCATAATGCTGCTACAGCTGCATGAAAGTACTTAAAATTACTATAAGCATCTTTATTAAACAATGAAAAGCAAACAAATAATGCCTATTTCACTTTGAAGAGTTCACAAAATCTTGTACTTCCTGGTAAACAAACAAGTTAATATAAAAGAGATTTAAATTTTAAGAGAGTACTTACACCATGTGTTATCAACTGAAATTCATGGCAACCCAGAGTTTTATGCTGCCGCTGCTATAAACAACAGTAACAATTTGACTTGATTTGCTATGCATACTGCTATTAACAATTCGCTAATAATGTGATCTGAATTCTATGGTACTGCTGCTACACTCCATGAAAGTACTATAGTTGCTGTAATCCCAGCTGAATACACAAATAGTAAATTCCAGTTTAATGGTGTCCTACTATTAGCTGCATTGTACATGGGCTACTGATTGGAAATTATTTATTAGTAGTATCTTTATATTTTAAACAAATTTATGATTAATTATCTTTAAACTATCACTAAACATTACTTTTATAATAAACTCTTCACTATCGCTGAACCAAGGTAATGAGTGAAATAGAGATGTGGCCCCTTTAAGAAGGAGTGCTCCCTCTTCTGAGTGAATGCAATGGTGGCCGAGAACACGTATGTGTCATTAAAGTTGGTTATGGTTAAAAGGTAAGGCTGTTGATCGTATGACATTTTGAAAAAACAGTTTACGGGTTCACCTTGACGGTTTCACCAAGGAAATCCGGTTGGCGGCAATGTAGAATGACGCCCACAAAGAAGATAGTAAAAGCGTTGGAGATTTCGGGCCCCAAATAAGGGTAATCCGCAAGTCACTTACTGTTCTAAAATCTGCGCCGCTGACGGTTGATTCTTACATACATTGAGCTAGGAAAAGTGCTTGATGCTGCTGCTAAGCTACTGCGTTATATGAAACAATACATGCTTAGTAATTAACCCGGTAACGAATAAACATGCACGTAGTTTTACAACTTGATGTTTTCTAGTTAAAAAATGGAAAATCTGACGAATGCAATAATCCACGAATCGAGTGAAGGGGGACCGTGTACCTTATCGTTAGTGTGCAGTTTCAGAGACAACTCTGAAGCCGCTGCAGGGAATCTTAGTGAATGCTAGACAGCCATAAAAATGCAGGCAGTAAGCTCATTGGTGCATATGAAGCATTGAACCAACGCTTTGTGCCAAAGTGCGTTTACTCTCTGAATATTCATCTGTTCGTTAACAAAACCCAATCGACTGTGCCATATGTAGAGTTTCAATATATATATATATATATTATATATAAGATATATTATATAAAGCAGAAGACCGTTCTTGGTCCACATCACCCAACAGACTGATGGAGGAGACAGAATGAGGCAGAGAGCAAATCAGGTTCACCGTGGCAAGAGGAGCGATTGCCTCCTTCACTCTCTCTCCCCTGACCTCCAGTTTCTCCTCTGTCCAGATCTCCGTTCTTTCATCCTTGTATCCCGGCTCAGTGTCTCCCTGATCCCTGTGGCACTGGATGTCTTACAGCAGCTGACAGACAGACAGGATGAGAGCTGACAAGTTGAAATAATTACACACGCCTGTCTGTCTGCGAGAAACACCTCAGCTCTGCCTTCAATTAAACAGACAGGCGACGATTGGAGTTGATCACAGATTGCGGCCCAGACATCCGCCACAGGCTGTGCAAAATGAGACTAACTAGCTGCCTATCTGTCCGATTAGAGGTGGAATGTCTCGATATGTGGAAAAACACTCTATTGTGATGCTAAAAGTTTATGTTGTTGCTGAAGAATATAGAGTGTTTTTAGCACATTGATATCCAGTTGCTAAAGTGTTCTGGGTGGTTCCTTAAAGGAATAGTTGCAGCAAAATGAAAATTTGCTGAAAAATGTATTCACCCCCAGGCCATCCAAGATGTAAATGAGTTTGTTTGTTCAACAGAACAGATTTGGAGAAGTAGCATGAAAATCATTTGCTCACCAATGGATCCTCTGCAGTGAATGGGTGCCGTCAGAATGAGAGTCCAAACAGCTGATAAAAACACTGCAATAATCCTCCCCTGTTGTCCTCTAACATCACAATCCATAACATATTTGTTTAAATCTGGTTTAGACTCTTTTTGCTTGTAAACAGTACCTGATCTGTGCATATTCTCACCGGATTCAGACAAAACAACTTATTTATTTTTGGGAAAGCACTGTTATGGATAGAGGACTCATATTTTCGTCCGAAGCAACAGTTAAAAAAAAAACTTACAAAAGCACAGAGGTTTGACTCTTTATTCGGACCGCACACATTCGATGAACAGAGCATCCATTGGTGAGCATTAAAGTGATGTAATGCTAAAATTTCTCCAAATCTGTTCCAATGATCCAAATCTGTTCCAATGATTTTTCCCCTCATCCTCATCTACATCTTGGACGGCCTGAGGTTGAACTCATTTTCAGCAAACTTTAATTTTTTACTGAACTATTCCAAGTCAAAAGAGTCCCATCCCAAGTTTTTATGGTATTCTGGTTCCTGAACACCATGTCTCCCTTTTATTCCACTTGTTTTATGACAGAAAGTCGTCTGCTTGCTTAGGAAAGTAATAGCACACCTATCTGAGATTAAAACGTTTGAGGTGATTAAAAGGTTGGCTGGCATTCCCACCGCACCTCAGGTTAATACGACTACAAGATTACAAGACCTATGTTTTAAACTTGGATTTGAGCTCATCATTGACAGAGTTTGTCAATGTCTGTCTCTCATGCAAGTGGACTTGACTGTTAAAGGGAATGATGAGTTTGAGGAATGCTGTCTCCTAAATGAGTGAGGTTAATTGTGACGCTGACCCCTTCATTCCAGCAATAGCTCGGACGTGTTCCATGCTGGGCACATTGCTGAGGTCACACATGAGCAGGCAGGGAATGAAACGTCGCTTATTTACATATAGAGTGATGCTGTGCGCTTTATCACCTCTCAGCGATTAAATATTAACCGTGTTAGAGAATGCTGCAAAGCCACGCTCGGGAATCACAGCTGACTTTTGGACTGCTGCTATTATTGTTCACTGAAGTATGTTGTAGCAAATGTGATTTGAACAATCCTCTAACCATACATACAGAAATAAATAATGCCTCAAATCATGTGGCTAGTTGAGAACTTTCCAAGCAATGAAGAGCATTTTCCAAGCAATCTGAACTATTATTTTGTCATATAGTTGCTTACATACATGTTTTAATATTCCTTTATGTCCAAATGTTTTATTTATTGTTTGTGTTGTTACACTTTATTTTAAAGGTCCCATATTTTACACCTTTCTGAGTTTTATTTTAGGTTTTGATGTCCATAAGAATATATATTTGCGGTATAAGTACCAAAAACCATCTCAATATATTTTTACAGCTCCTCTCTCAGGAGCTCTGCTGAGAACATTGCTGAGCAAATAGTTAGGTCGATTTTGGCCTGTCTAATTAATATTCATGAGCCTCTCTTCTGATTGGTCCTGTTTTTTGCTGAGTGACGCACTCCAGGCCCACCCCCAGGTAACTAGGGTCAGCGACGTCACAGCACTAGCTGGAGGCAGCAAAACAAAGGGGAAACTGGAGGCGGCCAATTCAAACCAGCACAGATTCGGCTACGTAAGGAGCTTAGAATTTCATCTTGTTGTGATGTTGGGTGCCAGAATCGATGTAATACAGCCTCAAATTAGACATATTTGATCGCATATCTGCTGCCACTGCCAGACAAAAAAATGACGACAGCTGTAGTTAAACGCGATAAAACGAGCAGACTGGACAGAAACGATCGTCAAAAATGCCGCGTTTGCAGCGCACACTTCTTATCAGAAAAGTTTCAATAAAGTATTGTCTTTTGTTGTTATGGGCGTGTCTACAGATTTCTTGCTATATGTCTATGTTTCTTTCATCTCACGATTGTCGTGTATGAAATAATGTCTGTGTTCATGTGTGTAAAACAACAAACTGACGGTTTATATATAATCATTTGTAATTGTATTTACGTTGTTGTGATTAATTGTGGCTGGAATAATAATTTAGCTGTAAAAATAGTTGCCTGCTGATATTGAAATGTATATACATCTTCATCAATACTAGATAGATACGGTGAGTTTGTCTTTACTATACATGTTAGATGTGATCACCTCATAGTAACAATCCTGTCAGATCGTCCATCCTTTGAGTGAGAGTGTAATGTTACAAGTCAGCCGATCTGGTTTCGTGGTTAAATTAACCTTTTTGACATTATTCTGTGTTGTTGTTACTCAGCAATGGCATGGACGCGATGTTATCTGGGGGTTTGGCAAAAGGAGAGTGAGACTGTGGTACGGTGCTCGGGGTGGTTACTGAAGGCGGTGACTGTGTAGTTCTGACGTCAACTTTTTACGGTAGTCACAACGGTTCGTGAAAAATCACTGCTACTTTATGCAGGTTGTGTGCATTTTACTGTGGACTGACTGACTTTGAAACTTATATGGTAGTTAAATATCCCCTAGACCTCAATAATCATGAAAAAAGCCAGGAAATTTCAATAGTTTTGACAATATGGGACCTTTAAGTTTCCTTGTTTACAGTGTATTACTGTTATTTACTTACGGAGTAAGTTAGGGTTAGGGTTAGGATTAGGGTTCGGGTTATTGTTACTTGCATGCAATTATGCATGATTTATTGTTATTATAATAGCAAGTTCATGTAACATCAGTAACAAGACACCTTAAAATTATAGTTTTTCATTCATTCATTCATTTCATTCTTTTAGTTTATGAAGATTGCATTCTTGCTTTTCATGAATTTATTTCTGTTCCTTTTCAAATCCTTATAATGTATAGTTATTATTTTTATATTGTAATCAAAAAATATTTTGTAGTAGTAGTAGTAGTTGTAATAATAATAATAATAATAATAAAATGATGCTTTTAATTTTTTGTTTTGTAGATTGACTCTTACTCTATGAGAATCCATAATATATATATATAGTTTTTTTGACTGTCCCAGCAAATATTTCAACAGAGGCACTGGGTGCGTTGATAACTAAGAAAAAAAAAATCAATGTACTGTAAATATTACAACAGAATATTTTTATTTTCAGTCAAGCTGAAAATTTGGCAAATTGTGTGATTTACAAAAAAATATGTTTAGTGTGTATTTAGGACACTAGCTAGAACACTGGAAATTTGCCTTATCAAGACAAAGGCAGTCATTTTGATAAACAAATAAATAAATAAACAAACCGATTCTAGCATATCGACAACTAAATAACTAACTGAATAACTAAACAAACATTTCCCACCACATAATGCTATTAAACACCATATGTCAACAAACGTTCCTGCATATATGAATATATTGATAGGCCTTTAATATTGATAGGTAGCTTTATAAGCCACATGTGCATTGATTTGTTTTTTTACATAACCAGAAATAAAATTAAATTATCAGTTTATGACTAGACTCTGTAGAGTCTATTATTAGTAGGCATTATTATAGGCTATAAATAAATAAAAAAATAAACTCAGATTTCCATAAAGCATGTGTTTTCAATATTCTACTGACTCCATTCATAAATCATCTTTTATTTATATTTTTATTGAACTGGTTATGTATATTTCCGTACAAATTTAGCTTATAAATGACCTATGATCTGCTAGAATCTGTGGTCACATTATGCAGAATAGGCAAAAGCTATGCCCACTCATGTGTACTGCAGAATGTTTGGCGGTTGATTCCTGAAACATGTCATTGTCTGCCTTGTTTACCATGGCCACTAATTAAGCCATGATTCGAAATGTTTCCCCCCATCAAATGCTAATTACAGGCATGAGGCTGTTCATTAGGACATCCCAGTTCAGTGAATGTTTATATTGGCGGCTGTGTAGGCACACAAAATAAGCATCGACTCAAACAAGATGCAGGACATTTTATATGTTTCTGAATGAACTGAATTAGCCATCTTAATGATTAATGCAGTCACTCTAAAAAAAAAAATAGTAGGAAAAAGGAGAAAGTTTTTTTTTTATGCTTTGTCTTTCAAATACATTTTTAACGTTTTTTTTTATATATACACTACCATTTAAAAGTTTGGGATCACTTTTTTATATAATAAATTAATAGTTTTACTCAGCAAGGATGCATTAAATAGATCAATAGTGACAGTTATACATAACATTTTTTAATGATATAATCTGATTTAATACATAAATGCTGTTCCCTCCTCAAATAATCCTGAAAAATATAACAGTTTGCAACATTTTTAACACTGATAATAATAAGAAATGTTATTGAGTACCAAATTAGCATATTACAATGATTTCTGAAGGAACATGAGACACTGAAGACTAGAGTAATGATGCTAAAACTCCAGCTTTGCAAATTACACTTTGAAATGAAAATTAAATGGGAAACTGTTATTTTAAATTGTGGTACTTTTGATTAAATAAATGTAGCCTAAGCATAAGAGACTCTCAAAAACAAATGTATATTATAAACATTCATGCAATTTGCAGACACTTTTATACAAAGCAACTTTCCTTAATTCAATGTATATTTTTAGTAGTTTGTGCCTTATTGGAATCGCACCCATGCTAGACCCCAGGCTGCACCCCATGTTATATTTTAAAACTGTATCAGCTAGGAATTTTAAATTACACACGATTCCTAAAAATGCTGGGTTTAAATACAACCCAGTGCTGGGTAAAATATGGAAAAACCCAGCAATTGGGCTGTTTTGACCCGGCGGTTTTGGGGTAAATGGGTTACTCAACCTTCTGGGTAGTAACCCAACTGCTGGGTCAAAACATCCCAATTGCTGGGTTTGTCCCTTTTTTTACCCAGCACTGGGTTATATTTAACCCAACATTTTTTAGAGTGTATAATGACTTTTCTGCCAATGGTTCATTGTGAAAGACAGATGCTAGATGTAGATATTTGATATAGAGCTATTTTTTGTGTGATTTTCAACCAAGCAAAATTAAACTCTTCAAATATTTAAAATTATATTCTTAAACAACATATTTTCCAAAACTAAACAAGACCACCACGGAACGGTCAGTCTCCAGGCCTCACTATACCTTTCTCCTCATGAATGAAAAATGTACGGCACTGCTGGTAATAGAGATGAGAGACAGACAGCACAGCCTGTCTCACGTGTTGCTGTGCTCTTGACAGGCAGTGTGGACAATGCCCTATCCCCTCAGTGCCCCTATTAAATCAGGCCCGAGCCTGCAGCCAGAGGATTAGTGTGAACACAGCCATTTCCCCAGGTAGCGGATTTGCCTTCCATTAGCTGACAGTGCCCCTGGCTCCCTCTGCTTCAACTCCAGTTGAGGTCAATTATCTGCTAGACCAAGTCAGGTACTTTCTCTTAATTAGAAAGTTCATAGCAGCCGACACCATCTGGAGAGAAAAAAAATCATATTGTGTTCTGGGTAAGAGAGAAAGTCATTGCAAGTAGGTTGAGATTTGCAACAAATTTGGTTATTCTGGTGACAACTTGAACTCTTAAATTATTTTGGAACTTTAACAATTCCAATAGTGATTCTTTTGGCAGAAACACCCTCAATAATTGGTTCTAATTATTGTCACGATCGCTGCCGGAAGGAACACAGAGCCGTGGAATACAAAAAATAGTCTTTATTAAATCCAAGACACAGGGGTAAATCTAACTCAGGAACAAGGAACGAGGAATGACACACGAACACAACTTAGTAGACCTGACAAAGAAACATGAGGCAGACTACACATTATATACTAGACTTCTCGAGGGATAGACAGGTGCGGGGATTCAACTAATAATCAAACTAAACGAGGACAGTAACATGACCAAATAAGGACAAACAGGAACAGAAACAGGGGCAAAACATGACACAGACAGTCCAGAATCCCCCCAGATACACTGACTGTGCTGCGAATATAACACCAGTAAATATATAAAATTATACAATTTAAAGAAAATCATGTCATAGACATTTTTAGGCATCCCTAAAAGACTATTAACTACTAACTAAATTGCAACTACAAAATATTGATTTAAAAAACAAATAAATCAAAATTTAATTTAATTTAATTACATTCAATTTAATTACATTCAATTAAAAAGACAAATCGGAAAATTAATTAACAAATTTAATGAGAATCATAAATTCTGCACTCTGTGTGTGTGTGTATATAGCTATATATATATATATATATCTATATATAATATATATAATACATGGCACAAGATACATTTTTTAATGAGCCGAAAAGAATGCACGTCACACCTCTGTTTATCAGTTTGCACTGGTTACCAATAGCTGCTCGCATAAATTCAAGGCATTAATGTTTGCCTAAAAAAAACACCACTGGCTCTGCACCCCTTTACCAAAATTCATTACTTCAGAATTATGTGCCCTCTAGAACCTTGCGTTCTGCACTGAACGTCGCTTTATTGTGCCATCTCAAAGAGGCACAAAATCACTTTCATAGACTTTTACATTAACTGTAATTCCTGGTGGAATGACCTGCCCAACTCATCCGAGCAGCTGAGTCCTTAGCCATCTTCAAGAATCGGCTAAAAACACTTCTCTTCCATCTTTATTTGACCCTCTAAACTCTAGCACTCTCTATTCTAAAACGAAAAACTTATTTTATTTATTCATGACTTAAACAAAACTAGATATATATATATATTATATATATATATATATATATATTTATATATATATATATATATATTTATATATATATATATGAAAATGTTTATATAACAGCAAGAAACTATTTTACACCTTATAGCGCATATAATTTGACTAAAATGAATAGCTCTCTGCAGTGAAAGAGAGGGTAAGATATTTTCCTCATTTCTACCTTTCAGTTGACACTGCCAGTGGAATCTGACTGCCCTTATGAGTATTGTCAATGCAGAGGTGAATCGAATCATTGATTAGTGGCCATGTCTCTTTCTCTGTCCCTTTTCTCGCCCCTCCGTTTTAGACATAACACCTCTTTTCATACATATTTCATAGCCTGCGTGAGGGTTGTCGGTCACCTGTCTGGGGACCCTGACAGATGTCCGCACCGGCCTACTCCAGGACACTTCGGGGAAGGGAGGGGGTCTTCTATTCCTCCAGTCTCCATGGGTCCCATCTGTTGGGTGTCTCCAGCTCGGGGTTTCAATGGCTGGCTGCTGTAGATCAGATAATATTTCCTATGCAGGTCCAACAGAGAGAAATGCATATATTTCACAGTGTGCTCTTGGGGGGCTGCACTTGGGGGGTATTTCATGAAACCAGTTGATATTATTTTCATCCGGCAAGGGTGGGAGAAATTAAAATGACGAAACGACAGATGGTATGAGAGTCGCAAATTTGGGTGGCATGAACAAGGGAAGTTTTAGGAACATAGGTCATGGGAATGTAGCATAACTAAATGACAGTATCAAATATATTGTATAAGCAAACATTTCTGAAATATGGAAAGGCATAAATAAATAATTGTTACAAAATGACTAGTTTAAACATACAGCAATTATAAAGTAGACTATACATGCAATGCGATTTATACAATTTTAACTGACACTGTGTCCAAATACCATTTGGAGCAACTGTAAGTTAGCAAGAAGCCCAGAGGGGTGTCTGATTGTCTCAATCCATGGTGGTCCGGTCATAAGGGGATGGGTCAGATACTGACATGCTGGCCCCTGAATATAATTACTTGCCCGTCTTCAGTCCTCAGGATACTCATGCTGGAACCTTGGTGTAATGTTCACATTACATGGTGAAAAAGTCACAAATCAGATTTTGTCTGCATGTGACAGATGTGATTTTTCCAGAACAGTGAGAAAACAAACAATCTAATCTTTTCTAATCTGATTTGGGATATGTGATCCAACATCTGAACATATTCAATCTGCATCTCTGGCAGATATACAGACAGACAGACAGATAGACAGAGCCAGATAACAGACAGATAACAGACAGACAGCAGACAGACAGACAGACAGACAGATATAGCTAGATAGATAGATAGATAGATAGATGTACGGAACGACGGACCGACAGATAGATTACGAACGTACGATGACCAGATAGATAGATGATAGAAAGACAGACAGATATATAGATGATAGACAGACAGACAGACAGTTAGACAGTTAGATAGATAGATAGATAGACAGACAGACAGACAGATGTTCCTGTGTAAATTTGAGACAGTGTGCAGCACTACACATGTAGAGTACATAGTGCAGTCACACTAGATTGTACTAGAGTACTCTATACTCAGTGTGGAGGAGGATGAAGCAGAATATGGAAGAACTGAAATCTTTTTCAGCTTGGTGTGAAACTAGAGTTCAAACAGAGGGTCACATGGGCAATGCAGACCCCAAATCCAGCCACACACATGGTATCAGGCATGATACCAGTAACACCAGGGCGAGCAATAGTGCTTTCCAGACGCTACAGAAAGCTGTGTATATCTGTTTGCAGTATACACACATAGCATACCGCCTATCCATCAAGCTCATTAAAGCTTGTGAAGTCCAGGAGGAGAAGACCTCATTCTCAGGGGCGAGTGAATTTGACTGGCTGTTGCGAGGAGCTTGCGTTTAGCCTGTGGCCAGGTGAGCAGTGCTCTGAAATATTAATGACCGTATTACTGACTGGCCTCTACCAGGTCAGCACAAACCGCACAAAGCTAATGGTGCGTGTATGCCATGACTCTCTTGGGTTTAATGTGCTATCTCCGGCAATAACAACAACTGTCTCACACACACACAAACACTCACACAGATGCACGTTTGCACACGGACACACAGCCCCAGGTGTAACTCCAAGGTATAAGCACACATCTGCCTGCTTGACAACCTCAGGAATTGTGGAATTTTGGTCTTTTGTAGAGGCATCTTATGTACTCGAGGCGTTTGTTCAGGAGTGCAGTCGGAGGAAATTTTATACTCTGTCTTTTGACAAATCAGACATACTTGTGCAGTGACCCTGCATTTTTCCCAGGTAGTGAAATGGCCTCTTAAATCAACACGTTTCACATGTCGAAACAGTGCACACCTTTATTTCTCTGCTTGGAGACAAATTTATAAATGAGCAAGGAATTTTCTTTTTCATAAGCCCTCAGGAAAATTGATGAGGTTATTCAGTCCAACGTTGTTTTCTTTGGACTGCCATCGAGGCTCTAGGCATGATTATGGAGTGAGTTTTTCCAGACTTTTCTTTATAGTCGCCACAGAAGGCAGTGGAGACCCAAGAGAGCATCTAATTTCCTGTGCTAGCGTGCTAGCGTGTTCTTTTACGGGCTGCTCGCTCTGATTAAGGACATGCTAATTTCAGAGATTCGCATCTAGACACTTACTTTTTCCTCTGCTGACCTTACGAAGAGTTGCTATGACACGATATGGAACAATATTCAAATTAGCTCAACCTATCTTTGAAACTACAGAGAAGTCAATCTGAAAAATTCTTAGCACTGAAGATTTTTAAATACTGAAAATCTAAGGCTATTCATATACATTATTAGAGAACGCTCAGGAATACCTGATTGTGATTGGTCTATCTGTCTTTTTTTTGTGGTAAAAAAATATGTATTTATTTATTTGCTCATTCATTTATTTGTTTATTCATTCATACATTCATTCATAATGAACATTAACCCATGCTACTTACAATTTCCCTGTTGATTTGTTTCGAATACTACTGTCATTTAAGTTTCTCATTACATTCTTGAAAATAAAGGGTACAAAAATAAGTTTTCAAGATTTCATACAAAAACCATTTTGGGCTCCCCAGTGAAACTACAGTATTTTGTAAATAGCAATTTACCCTTTGCCACTATAAAGGACCTTTAGTGCAATGGAAATGGATGTTAAAGTTTCTTCATGGAACAATAGAAGCCAATAAAAAACATTATTTTAAGAGTGTATGTAGAATTGTTATATTTGTTGATTTGGTCGTGTAAAACTATTGTTCTGATCCTAAATACACTCTAGCATCAAGGAAATGAGTATTTTTTATAGAATATCAAAATCTTCACTGTTGCCATTTAGGAAAGTCCTCCTTAACTCAACAGTGAAATTACAAGGGTTGATCGATTTCTTCCCTAAAATCATTCATTTGCGGACCCAGCTTGAAGTCATATCTCTTTGCTCATGAATATTCATGGTCATCGTCATTATGACAGGAAGACTGATAATCTCAAACTTTGTCTATTTCCCACACAAATGCTAATGCAATGGAACTTGTTTGCAAAGATTCACAATTGAAGACAACAACAGTAACAGTGAAGAGTGACTATAGTTACAGGACTTCCACAAACCCTCAGCATAATAAGCTGCGGAAGTACTCGGTCCGCAGGTCTTAGCGCTTTGTTATCCCCTCAAAAAATGGTGAAGGCTTTGGTGGGAATGCCAATCAGGAGAGACTGGCTTCATTATTTTATCTTTCCCCCAGAACACCTTCCCCTCTAATGGCTATCCAAACAGGTCTGTTAGGGCCGCTAGTGGAAGCTAGATAATGACTGTTCTGTTAAGTGCACAAGCTACTTTCTCTCCCCTGAAAGCCACCTAAAACTTAAGAAGCAAGTCCTCTGGGCATGCTCAGAAATCTCCTAAACAACAAAAGTAACGGCAGCAACAACAGGCAAGGCTGATACAATTAACTGATCGGAATGGCTGAGGTTGTATGTTTTATGAATGCAGTGCAAGCACATTCAGGCACCGTTGCGCCTAGCGCCTGAACTAGGTCGAGAACTTTCAAGACTCACCTAGTACCAACTCGTGTGAAATATTTACGCCTTGTCTGAGGGTTACATGCTAGGTGTGAAAATCTGTTGAGGGATATTCTGGGCTGAGTTCTTTATTCTGATACTTCAGAAGTGGACACAAATTCATCCGAAACGACCACCGATTTTTCAGGGCAATAATTCAATTTATATTTACATATTTAGAAACGATGGATGTGGTCAGAATATTATACCCCGCAGAAATAAATGGAAGTGTGTGGATTGGATAACTCAAATCAAATTGTTTAGTGGAATGTTGTGGACTCTGCCAGATGTAAAGTTGGGTATAATGTTCAAATGCCTGCGGAGGGAAATGTTCGCTGCTTGGCAGCGTCGCTGTAAATCAATCTATGTGAGAACAGAGCAACGCTCTGTTAAAGCGAACTGAACTGAATGGACAAAGAGTGGTTGCCAATAAATGCGTAAGATTATTTGGTCTCATCTGCCAGACACTATTCTTGGGATGGAAAGTCATCCAAACGTTATCAAGTTCAAATAAACAGTGAACGGCCATGAGCTTAATTTGATCTTTGGGAAGAAATTATGGATAGCAAACAAGCCTGTAAGAAAAACATATAAGAAAACAGCAATCTTGCAATTTCATAGTCCTGTCAACAAATTCAATAAATCCTCAGCATAACACTATACTCAGATATACAGTGAAGAAAACATTATGTGGTCCTGATGTGACCTGTATGTGGCCAATGGTTTCAGAATTCAATAAGTTAAACATTTAGACAGCATTTGTGGTATAATGATGACTAAAAGAAAAAAAAAATCAGTTAGTTAATAGTTTAATTTCAGTGGAATTTCTGTACCACTAGTGGCATCAAATGGAATTGTCAATATTTGTTTACCGGGATAAATCAGCTTTCTGAAAAGCAAAAGCAGTATATTTTTAAATGATTGTACCAACACTATGGAAGTCAATGGCTACTGCGGGTTAACCAAGCATACCCTCTTGCAAAACAAAAAACAAAAACTGTCACAGCACTAAGAAGATACATGTTTGGAACAAGTGGAGGGTGAGTTAATAACGACAGAATTAAAATTTTGGGGTGAACTATGCCTTTAAAATGGACACTCTGGGCTGGACAAAACAATTGGCATAACCAATGGCACAATTTTGAGGTGAAACAATTCACTAACACTTGCAGTTAGAACTAGCAGAAATGTTGTCACTGTAAGACTCATTCAATGGTAGTAAAAATATTACAGTGCAAACAGTTAAAACAGTTAAAGTGGTAGTAAAAATATTACAGTGCAAACAGTTAAAACAGTTAAAGTTTGGATCGTATTAGCCTACAATTAACCTACATTTGAAGCATTTGACCACAAAATAAAAAAATATACGAATTCACATGAGAATAGTTTGAAAAAAATGAAACAAAACAAAACAAAAAAATATTTCAGTCTCATATTTTCTTTGCTAATCAACATTATGTCATTATGTCTTTGCTAGAGTTTACAACCCTGGACATATGCTGTGTTCGCGCCATGTCATAATCACCATCATTTCAAGATGACGACACGTGACAATCTTATCGGAACTGTTCAAGTCCATGGACTCGGAATTATCATTTCTGTGGCAACAATATTAATGCCCAAACATAGTGCCTAAATTAATCTGAGGCAGTCAGGTGGTACAGTGGTCACATGGTACAAATCGTAGCTCTCAGAAAATTCCCATTTTATAAGTTGTAATTAAGAATTCTACGAGGACGTGAATGCTTTTTACAAATCAGTATCTCATAATTACGATAATTATGACATGGCGCGAACACACCCACACTTTATGCAAGTACATGAATGCAGATATGTTTACCTACACCAGTTTGATTTTGTGTTGATTCTTTCGAAAATATGTCTGACCACTTAAGATTCTCAAGGCTACTGCAAGGGCGCTATAGCAGGAATTACCATAAATGAATCAGCGTGAAGGATTAGCAACAGTTTAAAGAAAATACTGCTAGGCAACTTTGTTTAAAATGTTTTTATAGAAACTTACCTGATTGATATCGCTTTTGGTTTAACATCTGAAGGTGACTCTATCGCCCCCTGCAGCAATTAAGTTTGATACTACGCAACTACAGCAAGAGCGCACGTTAAGTATTCTCATCTGGGCGGCACGTTGGCAGTTCTTAGGCCTCCACAAAGCCATGTCATATAGTGGTCAAGAGCCATTTCGCTTGTAATGTTTTTAGGTTTTGTCCACTATAAAATGACATGTCTAAATTATAACATTTTCATGAGAGCACTGAGTAGATAAAGACATGTTTGGAGCACTCGGACAAAGAAAAACAAACAGACAAATAGAACCAGAGTTTGAACTTTTGTCCTCTGCCCAGGAGCGGCATTTACTCTGCCATCAACCATGATAAACAAACTGAAGGGCAGTTGCATTTCACATAATTGCTTGGGCAGAAAATGTCCATTACGGCATGTTTTGCTTGGCACTTGGAGTCGAACTTTAAACTTTCTGAGAAAAAAAAAGTGGGGCCATGCTGGAAGCTACAATGGTTTTGTAATTAACGCTTCGGTAGGGCGGTCAGTCACTGCAGGTCCCTGTTTGGACAATATATCCTCTTTCTCATTCCCGCACAGATGGTATCAAAAGCAGACGAAGACGAGGAGTTTCTTGGGCAAACAACGACAGCAAACACTCAAACATAGCTGACCCTAAGAGTCAGCAATCCATCTTATTCTTAATCACTGCTTTCTGTTGTCCTGATGCCTCAATGAGACAATGTGACCTGGGTTACATATCCGTGCAACAATGCCAAGGCAGATTGTGTTGCATACCCTAGTTTAATAGGCTTATCTCAGTTGGTGTGCATTGCTCTGTCTCTCGCTGACCACACCATTTGTCCACACTTCACATACCGTCATCCTTTGCCTAAGGCTCAACTGCACAATCAAGTGCCATTTGGATAAAGGAAATTTGGACAACCTTTCCATAAAACTGGTGACATACTCCATCCCCATTGTTGGAAAGCAAGAAGAATTTCCCAACTTCCCGAGTGCCACTGGACAGATGCTGTTACTCTTTCCCTGGGACTTGGCAAAGCCCCGCTACAAAATATTTTCAAAACTTTTGTGTGCAGCTGTGCCATTTGTCAAATCTTGTCTTCAAGTGGCGGAAGCAACCCTCCAGAATCCCGCTCTAATTACAAGGCACAGTGCACAGTCTTATTGGAAGGGCAGCCGCACGGCCCTCTCGGGGCTTAAGTACTCAACATGTGGTGAGTGGGGTTCTCCATTCTGGCTTATATCAGCCCCCGAAATAACAAATGCCATCCTGATTTCAACAAATGTAGCGGCTTTTACAATAAATGCATTGTTTCAGTTTTTCGTATTTGGGTGTTTCTTATGGGCACTTTTGGTCCTGTGGAAATGTAATCTTAAAATGCTTTTAAAAGTCACTAACAGTATACAAAAAATATGTCATGATTTATTTCCCTGAACTGCCATGAAAATGTAATTTGACATCTCAACTCACTATACACTCTAAATAATAATAATAGTAATGCTTGGTTGTAAATTGCACACACCAAAAAATGGTTTTGTTGGAAACGACACCACAAATAAATAAATAAATACAATTATATAAATATATATACAGTATATATATATGGCATGTTGAAAAGCATGTTGCTAATGGCCAACAATGGGAGGACCTAGGCTAGGCTAAGTGTGCTGTAGCATTTGGGACATGCTAAAGGCAATAAACATGTTACAGTAAATATAGACGTGATGACAGATGTACTATCAGCCTTAAGTGTCATTCCAGGCATTTGAATTTCCTGCTCTGTTTATATTTGCACACATCATTGTATTGGTTTGGGACAACTCATGCACATCCACTCAAGTCATAAATTAGCATTTACAATGGCCAAAGTGATACATAGTTCTTGTCGTTTTGGCAGAGAGTGCTGGGTTTAGCTAGCAATGAAGCACAAAAAAAGAAGTGATTTATGGAGTGTGCTGGTTCAGCTGGAAGTTGATTGCACTTTTAGTGTATGAGGTTTTTATTCTCATACTGTGTCCATAGTGGTTGATACTCATACTCTGTGTCATAAGAGTTTATGAGAGGCTAGTCAAAAAGGTAAGTATTTAAAAAACTGTTTTTGGTAGAACATCTGCAAAATATTAGACGCGCAAACTTTGAGGTCTTTTCTATATAGTAGGCCTATACTCTTAAAATATGACTAAATTAGCAGATGTATGCACATACAACTTACATCTTTTTGAGGAAAATAGAAATTAACATATTGAAAAGGTTCCCTCCCCCTACGTTATAAATCCCACCCACCTCAACTTAGCACTAGCATATAGCAAACCATGTTGACTATCTATAATAGTTGAATAATTCATAGCTGAACCATGTATGTTTCACACTCCAGACCAGTAGGTGGCGGACTTGCACCTTTAATCCGCCAAAAAACTTGAGAGAAGAAGAAGAACCATGTCGACTGCTATGACTGGCTGTGGAATTTCGCTACTTTGCAACAAAGTGGCTGGAATTTATACATTTTGAAAGTGTCTTTGGAAAAAGACTTACAAAGAAACAAAATGGCGATGTTAGCATTAGCTTAGCAGGTGTTTGACTGTCAACAAAAAAGATTCCCAACAACCAAATAGGAAACAATGCTATGCTTGTGTACATTTAGTTTGACCATTAGAATTTAATTAAACACAGCATAAGTGGGCTGACAAACTAAAAGTCTTTATTATTAGCAGTCATATTATTTTTTATTTATTTATTGATATAGTCCATATAAGTATAAAACTCAGGAATAACGCAGGCCAACGTTAACTCTTTAGCCACTGTTGAAAATTTCACACAAAGGCTTTGCAAAAACCCATTATAATATCAAACATGGAGTTAAATCTGTAAGGGTTGTAAGGCATAAACAGGGCATTTTATGCCAATGAAGACATTCTCCACAGTAAATACGTTATCTGTATGTATTTGAACTTTTTAAGATTCACTGTTCTGATAGCCAGACATGTTCCATGTTGTTGACCTTACAGGAACATTTAAATTTATTTAGCATGGGTGTGATTTGTTTTCCCCATTCATTACTTAGGAACGGATTACCAAACAGCTGATGTTTAATGGACTTAATCGGATAAGGAGGTCTGGACGGAATTATGAGCATTGTCGCTACACAGGTTATCAGGTTAGCTCGTAAGACTTAACACAAACAATTATTTATTGAATGAGTGGGTAATCAGCTCCTAAATTATGAGGCGCATAAAGATTGTATGAGTGTCAGTGGTGGTCACGTCAATCAAACTCTATCTCTGTTTTTAAAGGTTGTAACTTGGGCTCGACAAAATAAGAAGTGTCCTCCGAAAAGGGCCACACATGTAGCAAGCATTACTTATTGATCAAGTCATTATCTTTGGGGTCATTTGAATTTGGGCGGGAAAGTAAATTTCCTGTGTTTTCAGCCCTCTCTTCCAGTGGTTTGAATTGAATTGGATTGGGGTTGACTTGGCCGTCCACTCCAGCCTCATGAATGATTGAGAGCGAATGAAGGAAGAAGCTCTCATAAATAAACACAAGTCTGCTGCTCTTGCTGCCTGGACCTGAGCGCGGTGTTACTGTGCAGGAAATATAAATAGACGGGACCCACAGTCTCCCAAATTAAGCCTTTCAGACTGAGTTAATGCACTGTATATCATTACCATACGGAAGCAGACCAGCAGTGAGGCACTGTGAGCTGGGAGACTCTTCATGTGTCGCTCACTACAGCGAGGGAAAGAGGTAACATGCACTTTGTAACCTTGGCTAACACACATTTTTTTTTTCTTTCCCCCATTTTTCTCTCTCAGGGAGTAGCGTAGATGGAGTCTGTATACTTCGAACCCCTAGCATACAAACACAGAGAACTGCAGAAAAACAATAAGGGCAACTCAATTTCTTCAACAAGCCACATAGAATCAAGGTCTGCAGCACAAACAGGGCAAATCCCTAGTCTTAAGTATTAGCAATAGTAATGGTGCTTTAACAAATCGCTGCTAATAAAATGCAATGATTTTTCATATGATACAGGCTTGTGCTGTTAAAACATAACCATACTGTGCTTTTCTGTTCTGTAGTGCTCAAAACCAGAGCCTTTTATGAGTGTGCACTGCCTACATTTTAATGCCCGGGTCCGTTGGTGTCTCACCTATAGGAGGATCTATATGTTTATTCTCGGTTGAGGTCCGAGTGTTGCCACAGAATAAATTCAGTCAGTAACAGAATGATTTCTGAGAGAAAAGACCTGCAACATCAGGATTTCGAAATAACATTTGGCCTCTGTGGACAGCTGGGGCTTGATGTATAAACATTGCAATTTTTCACGCACATATCAGGATTTATAAAAAATAAAATAGACATAAATATGTGCACACCGTACAGACACTCTAGACCATGCGTATGCACTCTTTTACTGGAGGGAGCGAAATAAGCAAACAGAATGATTTTAAAGTCTGTGTTTACCATTGACATACACATTTTATTTAAATATGACAAAGTACGAATGAAGTTAAGCACAGAAATTTAGAATATAGCCAGAAAACTACATTTTAATATGATTTAAACAGACATATTTGCAGTGGATGTGCGTTTTCGAACAATTTCCGTGGTATGCGATTTAATGTGCCCTCTAGGATTTTGAAAATGACTTTTAATGCAGTGGCCAAACAGCTCTAACGGAATCAAACCATTGCCAACGTTTAAATCTGAAAAAAGTGCACGTGATATAACCGAACAAAATTATAACGCACACTTTTGTTTTTGATTGTGGCCTGTGGAATGTTGGTCTACTCCTCTTCAATGGCGGTGCGAAGTTGCTGGATACTGGCAGGAACTGGAACACGCTGTCGTAAACACTGATCCAGAGCATCCCAAACATGCTCAAAGGGTAACATGTCCGGTGAGTATGCTGGCCATACAAGAACTGGAATGTTTTCAGCTTCCAGGAATTGTGTACAAATCCTTGCAACATGGGGCCATGCATTATCATGCTGCAACATGAGGTGATGTCGTGGATGAATGGCACAGCAATGGGCCTCAGGATCTCGTCACGGTATCTCTGTGCATTCAAACTGCCATCAATAAAATGCACCTGTGTTAGTTGTCCATAACATACACCCGCCCATACCATAACCCCACTGCCACCACGGGCCACTCGATCCACAACATTGACAACAGCAAACCGCTCACCCACACGACGCCATAAACGCTGTCTGCCATCTGCCCTTTACAGTGAAAACCGGGATTCATCCGTTAAGAGAACACTTCTCCAAAGTGCCAGACGCCATCGAATGTGAGCATTTGCCCACTCAAGTCAGTGACGACGACGAACTGATGTCAGGTCGAGACCCCGATGAGGACGATGAGCATGCAGATGAGTTTCCCTGAGACAGTTTCTGACAGTTTATGCAGAATTCTTTGGTTATGCAAACCGATTGATGCAGCAGCTGTCCGGGTGGCTGGTCTCAGACGATCTTGGGAGGTGAAGATGCTGGATGTGGAGTCCTGGGCTGGTGTGGTTACACGTGGTCTGCGGTTGTGAGGCCGGTTGGATGTACTGCCAAATTCACTGAAACGCCTTTGGAGACGGCTTATGGTAGAGAAATGAACATTTGATTCACGGGCAACAGCTCTGATGGAAATTCCTGCAGTCAGCATTCCAATTGCATGCTCCCTCAAAACTTGCGACATCTGTGGCATTGTGCTGTTTGATAAATGCCAATTTTAGAGTGGCCTTTTATTGTGGAAAGCCTAAGGCACACCTGTGCAATAATAATGCTGTCTAATCAGCATCTTGATATGACACACCTGTGAGGTGGATGGATTATCTCGGCAAAGGAGAAGTGCTCACTAACACAGATTTAGACAGATTTGTGAAAAATATTTGAGAGAAATAGGCCTTTTGTGTACATAGAAAAAGTCTTAGATCTTTGAGTTCAGCTCATGAAAAATGGGGGCAAAAACAAAATTGTTGCGTTCATAATTTTGTTCAGTGTAGTTATTGTCTCTCAAAAGAAAGAGTCGACTGAATCATTGAAACGAGTTGTTTTTAAAACGAATCCCAAGCCGTTTTGACGTCAACATGAAACATTAGCATATTGCGCGCCCACTTGTTGGTCTTTTCGCGTTAGTCTGAAAGAAAATGCAAATTCATTCTTTGCCACTAGGTGACGCTTTTATAGCGGCAAAAATAGCAGTTTCCCTGGTAACGCTGTACACAAAGCAGCACTGCGCTCACAAACGCTGCTTTATCAGGCATTACAGGCATGATGAAATGAAAATAAAATAGACCAATCACTGCAGATTAGTCTCACACAAAGGAGGGGTTTGGAAAAATTAATCGTTGAACTAATCATTTGGGAGTCGTTGAGCAAGTAAGGTAAAAATAAATGCATATTATAAGACAAATTAAAGTGTTTTTTGACCTTGAATGCATGTCAACCTTTTGTTGGGGACTCCCAAAACCAAAATAACCTTTCCTTACCCATAATAGGGACACTTTAATGTATTTATACCAGCGAGGATGGCTGTGCCGCCATGACACACATTCAAACTTTTGAATTGGATTTGCAAAAATCATTTCTGAGAAAATATTTTTGCAGCGACTAATAATGACCGTGATGTGAACTTCTTGATTGGTTGATGGCTTGGAACATAGACGGTAAACGCCAGACATAAGGGGCGCTCCGTGATCAACAGCAATTGGATGGTTTGAAAAAGTATGCTGACAGTAGAACCTCTGATTCACCAGGGTCGCGCACAGACAGTAGCCTAATGATAACCCCTTTCGTGCTCTTCCCATATTGTGACAAACACCATATTTAAAATATAGTATTTGAAGGAATCTGTTTTGTTATTGACGTGGTGAGTCAGACAGTTATTTACACTGCAAAGAAAAAAGAAAGGCCTATCTCTTTCCATTAAAATATACACTGAAAAAAATGTGTAGTAGGATTTACTTGAAGAAAGCTTGGAAACAATTTTCACTCAGAAAAGGCTAGTTAATTTACAAAAAATTGACAAGTAAAAGCCTAAACATAATTACTAGTAGCTTTAAATAGAAATGTTTAAGTTAAGCTTACTTGAGAGGGTATAACTGCTGCCTGGAGATTCAAATGGGGGTGGGACTCCAAAACGGGGTGGGGTCCAAAATAGGGCGTGGCTTCCGTCCCAGGATTGACAGACAGGCACATGGAAAGCCTGCGCACCAATTTTTTACCCCATCACTCAGTGCAAATACGCCCACAGCTGATTCTAAAGATGTAGGGTTGTGTAGTTTAAAGTGTGATCCTCCACTATGCTACAAAAATGCTAACCCTACACCTACCCACACTGACCCAACCTTAACCAGTTGAATGACGCACGGCCCAGGATTGGTGCTGAAGAAAGTCGGTAACGAAGATAGCAGTCAGGAGATAACAGTGAATAAGATGATGTGATATGAGAAGGTCGTAACCGCCCCAAACCGGACCTCAGGACAATGGCACCTTTTTAGTTAACCCAGCGTCCCGACCCCTCCTACCTGTAATTCGAGCCCTGGGACGCCCCTTGCTTAGAACAAAGCGATGAGTAAACTCTTTGTCTGGAAGGTCGAGGAGAGTCGGGGTCGATTCCCGTTTAGATCGTGAGCAGATGAAATCTCCAGTCCGAACACCACTGGCCACGATCTTTGGGCTCTGCTCTCATGGAGAATATTTACTTAGATACCATATTTTATTTTTGATGAACTAGAAACAATGTTTAATTTTTAAAATTTTATTTTGAAATGTAAGTCAATTATAATTGGCTGGAGCCAGAGCCAATGGTTAAAGTCTTTGCGCGAGGAGACCCCGCCCCATTTTGGAGGTTTTGCCCACTTTTGGAGTCCACGCCCCATTTTGGAGATCTGCAGTGATCTACTTGGTTTCGGGTAGTGTTGGGTCGTTCTTGAACGATTCGTTCATTTTGAACGGATCTTTAATGTGACTCGGGAAGAACGAGTCGTCTCGGGGAGTAATCGTTCAGTCACGCATGCACAACATCCTATAGGTTCTGTACTGGAATTAGTCAAGTAGTTCACCTGTTTCAAGTCTTCGGGTTTTTCCAAGTCGTTCGTACATCACGTGACAGACCCATAAGCTTAAAGACCAAGAGACTTAATAATAATAACCAAATCTTTATTTCCTTTGTTACAACATTCAGTGTTATGGAAAAGAACCATTATGACAGAAATTCACACATTTATAAAACTGTAAGAAGTAAAAAGCTACAATTTGAGACCAGAAAGGCATCACGTAACTGTAAGAGTAAATAAAAATTATAATAATGATGATTTTTGTTTTTTTGTCTACTCTTTTGGGGGTTTTTTTTTTTTTTTGTGTTAATATAATATACTAACAAAACATGCACCGTTTTGTGAGGAAGCTTGTAAATTAACTAATTTCTCTATACAATGCTGTCACGTCACGTGACAAAAGAACGAACGACTCGAAAGACTGGAGATGAACTAATCAATTCTCTTTCGGCTCAGACTGCATTGGTTAAGCTTAAGGGGCTGTCACGTGATGAACGAACAACTAAAACCTGAAGACTTGTCAGATAAGAGGTGAGGTGAGCTAATCATAGACTGACGACCCAGGTAAACAATGAATTCATATTTTCTATTTCTTATAGCATTATAGTTTTGTATAGTTTGTAGTGTGATCAACGTTTGCGTAAATAGTAGACGTATTAGGGAAGGAAGTAAAAACCGAACATTTTCAATTTATTTTGAGAAATAGGAACGAAGACTCAGTGGAAAAAAGATTCGTTCATTTTTGACGGAACGAGACTCAAAGGTCCGAGCGGTAAAATGATTACGCAAACTCCCATCACTACTTTGGGAATTCCCAGGAAATTTTATGACTTTTCATGTAACTTTTAGCTTATGTAAGTGCCGTTATCACGTAAAAAGTGTGCGTTAAATAACCGTAATTACTGATAAAATAAAAATTACAAAAAATAAGGATTCAACTGTTTTTTTTATGCTTTGGTACGTTTGCGCATATATATATTTATAGTAAAAACATGTTCTACTTAAGTATTGAAATAATTCAAATCTGTAAGCAAACTAGAAAGGCCTGTTATCTCTACGATAATTGCCATCAAATTAAGTATCACCCAAAATGAAACAGAGACCTAAATACTTGTACACCAGACACAATGACGGTCACAATAGTAGTGAAAATGTTTGAGTATGAAGGGTCATTTGAGTAGAGACACATTAAACTCCAGATGTCACAAAACAGTACGTTACTAACTACCCTAAACGACAAAATCAACCATTAAAACAGTGTAAATACAACTCGAAAACAGTTGAAAATATGTAAAAAAAAAAAAACCCTGTTTTAATTTTTATTCATGCCAGGATGATGGGACAATACGGGATCATAAACAATTCCACGTCAAATATACTTATAAGTTCAAACTTAATTTCTAAAGTTTAGATTGAGTACTTACACTCTAAAAAATGCTGTTAAAAAGGGAAAAACCCAGCATTGGTAGGTTTGAAACAGATGTTGGGTTCAAATACGACCCAACCACGGGGTAAAAACAACCCAATAGTGGGTTGTCCCTTTTTACCCAGCACTGGTTATATGTAACCAGCATGTTAGTGAGTGTAATATAGAATTACTTAATTTGTTTTTTAATTCTTGCCTGAATAAATTATTTAATGTAGAAATTACATTTGTTTTTAGGTCGTATACTACCACAAACTCATGTTTTCTCAGGCTATCAAATTCTAAAATTGTTACATTATAGCAAAATGCATAAACATTGATTAGCAATGTGATGTCTCAAAAAAAACAGTTATAGTCCGTATCTCATGATTTGCTAATGTTGTACCCTTAACTGCGTTAAACATTGTGTCACGTGGATGGAATATGCATGGAAATGATATGCATATGACGTTATGCATATTGAAACTTGGCATTGTAAGCTTCATATATGGCTGTTTCGGGGAGGAGACGGGGTGGAGATTCATGTACGTCTTCTGCTGACTGGGTATTACAAAGAGAATTTTGCGCAGGTTCTGGTGTACGCATGGCTTTATAAATCGGAACACTTTTGAACGTACTCAAAATCTAGCTTTTGTGTGTACGCACACATTTAGGATGAAATCTACATAAAGTTTTGAGGAGAGCTGGTGTGTTTTTTGTGTTTGTTTTGTGGTCTTCTAGGTTACGGCAAGTACATGACGTTTTTAGCAGTTTTGGAGAGAATCTGACTAAACTTAAATACATTATTTGCTAACTTGAGCACATTTTCCATTAGTGTGGCATCACCGCAGCTGTTTTGATAATAGTGTTATTTAGCAATGTAAAAACTGTGTTATCAGTGATTTTAATGCCACACTTACAGCTGTACCATACACTCTAAAAAATGCTGGGTTAAATACAACCCAGTGCTGGGTAAAATAGGGACAACCCAGCAATTGGGTTGTTTTGACCAAGCGGTTGGGTTGTTTTGACCCAGCGGTTGGGTTCAAAACATTCCAACCGCTGGGTCAAAACAACCCAAGTAGGGTTTGTCCTTTTTTTACCCAGCACTGGGTTGTATTTAACCCAGCATTTTTAGAGCGTAATGTTTAGTTAAATTATGCTGTTTTTGTTTCTGTTGCACATTAGGATTTTTTATTTTATGTTTTTGTCTTGTTGTAGTTAGTGTACATTGACTAAATTAGTAAAACAATTATGACAGGAAATGTTTGCTATTACCATAGTTTGCTATGATACAACAGTAGCCTCTGAGATTTTAGCAGAAAACATGTAGATAGAAGACCGTTCATAGAATCCATTACTGGTGCAATGCATTTGCCAAGCGATCATGGCTGCTATAAATACTTGTTGTGTAGAGTATGTTTTGACCTCATGATGAAACTGTAACAGTAATACATAAATACATGGGTATTTAGTCAATCAAAACTAGACAAATTCATTAACAAAATTGGTATGTTTATATGTTGGATTTGTTGTTTATTCTATTGAACTTCTGTAATTTAAAAGTCAGGTTGTCTGTTTGTTTATCACAATTGTGTGCTTGTGTGTCTGTTTCTTTTCAAAGTTTCGAGCATTAGATGAAAGATGTGAAAGAAGAGACTTGAACGTACATTATTTTAAATGGCTAATTCAAAAGCTACATCATTTTGCTTGTAAACAGCATCAAAAGATCTGAATTTGTGAGTCATATGAATAGGTAATTAATTAATATGCCCTCTTTTGGATATTCCTAGATGACATGAAATTTCTCAGAATTACTCTCTCTCTCTCTCTCTCCCCCAGGAGGGATGAAATCAATAATAGCAGCGTATTAAATTAATATCTTTGGCTAGTGTCTATTAGCGATTTATGTATGTATGCATGCATGTATGTATGTATTTCATTATCATTACTTTTTTTGTTTGTTTGATAATTGTATAATTTAATTGCACTTTTATTATCAATACCTTAAGTAAGTAAGTTGTTCATATGTCTGAGAACTGGCATAAAACATAAAACTCAGTGCTCAAAACAGCATAAAAAACCTACAAAGTGCAATGTGGTTATGAAACAACTATAATCCTATATCTACTTTTTTTAATAGCTAAAGAGTGTTGCTAAACCATAAGCAATTAGCACAAATCCAATAAAAACAACAACACAAATGTGTGTTTTTTATATGGTTCTTATTGTCTTTTGTTTCTCATTCTCATCCCTTTTTGGTCCCTTGGCCATGGCATTCATCATGCTAACATGCTCCAACCACTGTGACTTTTGCCATTTTTTGTTTTGTTCTGATTTACCGTCACATTCTAACTAGATTTGTGACACAAATTGTTATATGTCACAATGGCCACAAAGGTTAGTGCCATTTAGCTTTCCAAATAGCGACTGGTATTTCAGCTTTGTCTCGCGCTCCTAATTCCTTTATGGGGCTGTGAGAGACCTGCAGAACACACGGCTAAATAGCAGCGACTGGGGCTGCTCTGAAAGGCAGCGCTGCTTGTGGGTTTTGCCTGGCTAATGTGGGACTTTGGGCAGGGAACGCGAGAACACAGCGAGGGGTGGCCCCCACAGGACAATGGCCCCAGTGTGGGGAGCGTCAGAAAGGGGGTCAAGAATCAAAATGCAGATGACATTTGCAGTCGGCAGATTAATACAGCACCATTGATTCCCGGACTGGCTGCTCATGATCTGAATTGCAAATGATGAGCGGCTTTGGCCTCTCTGCTGTCCGTCGGCCGACGATGGGGCTGTTCCCACAGTGTGCAAGCCCCCTCCCTTTACACATCCTGAATTAGTCCTCCGCCCCCAGAGCAATGGGTATGGCCTTCCAGGCCAGAGCCTTGTCTGTGGGGGACACAGCTAGCTCATTGTCTGTCCCACCATGGAAGCGAAGGCCGGGAGGACGCAGTAAGGTGCGCAGAGCCCTCCACCCCACTCGCAAAACCTAAAAGGGCCCCTCGACTCTAGCCAGGGAGAGAGGGAGCTCGCCTCATTTAAAACCCAATTAATGGGCTTTCTCCTTTTAAATGTGCTCCATAAGTGGGATTTGCTGGCTTTCCGGAGATTTCTCTTTAAAAAAAAAAAAAGAAAAAAGTCAATATGCCCCATTTATTCTGAGCTGAGGGTAAACTGTTGAGATTCAAAATGGCCTTAAAGTGGTTTTATGAAACAAGGGCCACTGGAAGCCTTTCGTTAGCTTTGTGTGATACTGGACTTTAAACTGGATTGATTTGAAGACAAGCTCTTGAATTGCTTTTCTAAACACATTAGCACATTTAGTATTCTGCTCCATTTGCTAGGACAAGCTAAATCAGTTTGTGCATGTTTAAAAGGATGTAATGGGGTCAGTACTTAAGAATATTATGCGTATTGGTGTCATTTTTGGTTTAGACCAACATTGGAAATTTACAAACTCTACTTTTGCTTGCTATCCTACCTCTATAGTTGGCTCTTTGGCTTTCTCAAAGTATATGTTATTGTATTTCCTGTCCCCTGATTCTGTACAGTATAATTTTAGTGTCTATAAGCTGTGTAATTTGAGTGTGTTTATGGATGTTGTCCCTGCAAGCTTTGATTTTGGACTTTTCAGACATTTGACTGTCAGCATGTCCGCTTTGCATCTTATTCTTGCCAAGAACTGCCCACTTAGACGGGAAGAGGCCAAACACAGTTTTGTGTTTTTAAATGTGGAGTTTCTTTGTTTTTTTTTTTTTTTGGGGTGATAAAATCTAAAAAAATATGATACAACCACAAACAGGACAGGGTTTTATAGATCAGAATGAGCATGAGAGTGGTACTTTGGACAGAATTTCTATCCTTGAAAAGTAAAGTGTGATTATTTAAAGGGACATTCACCCAAAAACTAAAATTCTGTCATTAATTATTTACCCTCATGCCGTTCCAAACCCGTAAGACCTTCATTCATCTTTGGAAAACAAATGAATATATTTTTGATGAAATCCGAGAGCTTTCGGACCTGCATAGGCAGCACTACAACTACCATGTTCAAGACCCAGAAAGGTAGTTAGGACATCGTTAAAATAGTCCATGTGACATCAGTGGTTTACCCATAAGTTATGAAGCTACAAGAATACTTTTGTGTGAAAAGAAAACAACACGTCTTCTGTGGTCCCACATGCCGCGCTTGTTAGAAACGTTCATTAAAAGTCCAAGGCAAGTCAGTCAATCCCTTATTATATAGCCTTTTACAATAAAGATTGTGAAAAAGCAACTTAACAGAATAATTAGGAAAATGGGTCAATAATGCCAAAATGACAATAGTAAACATCATTTTCAGGTTTAAAGACAGTTATTATTGAATTCAGTGATGTCAACAACCAGCTCAGTTTAAATAATATCTTTGCAATGATGTCAACGATAACGCTGGAAATGAAGTGTCCCCAGCTAAGCAAGCCAGAGGCGAGGTGACAGCGGCAAGGAACCAAAACTCCATCGGTGCCAGAATGGTGAGAAAAAAAACCTTGGGAGAAACCAGCTCAGTCGGGGGGCCAGTTCTCCTCTACCAGACGAACCGGCAGAACGGAAAAATCAATATAAGACGTAATAAAAAAGACGATGAAAATATTAACAGCAGTTATTATAGGATGCAATCAAACTTATAGCAAAATGTGGTAGTTATGTATGTTGTTTCAGGGTTGGCATCATCTGAGGTCCTCTGAGGAGTTGCATCATCTCTTCTCAGGTGTTCTGGATCCAGACTGAAGCTTGTGTGAATCCTAGTTACATCCCGTCGCAAAAAACAGAGAAACAAATACAACATAATTAGCGTAGCTGCTGTTCCAACAAAGCAAAAATGATTTGTTTAACCCAAACTAAAAAATAATAATTTGATCAGATATAACTGCAGTAAAAAATTATGACTGCAGTAAAAGATTATGAAATGCATTATTTGAATGCCTGGCCAAAGAGATGTGTCTTTAATCTATTTAAACAGAGAGAGTGTGTCTGAACCCGAACGGTATCAGAAGGCCTATTCCAGAGTTGGGAGCCAAATGCGAAAAAAAAAGCTCTACCTCCTTTAGTGGAATTTGATATCCTAGGTACTACCAAAAGGCCAGAGTTTTGCGACCTTCGGGAGCTGATGGATTGTAGCGTGGTAGAAGACTAGTTAGGTACGCAGGAGCTAACCCATAAAAGGCCTTATAGGCAAGTAATAATATTTTGAAACTGATACGGAACTTTATAGGTAGCCAGTGCAGAGAATGTAAAATTGGGGGTAATATGATCATATTTTCTTGACCTTGTAAGGACTCTAGCAGCTGCATTTTGAACTACCTGTAGCTTGTTTATTGAAGAAGCAGGACAACCACAGAGCAGTGCATTACAATAGTCCAGTCTAGATGTCATGAATGCATGAACTAGCTTTTCTGCATCAGAAACAGGTATCATGTTTCGCAACTTGGCAATGTTTCTAAGATGGAAGAATGCCGTTTTTGTAAAATGGGAAATCTGATTTTCAAAAGACAAGTTGCTATCAAATAAAACACCCAGATTTTTGACTGTAGAGGAAATAACAGTACACCCGTCTAGTTGCAAAAGTGTAATCACGAGATTCGGGCGTACTGTCTTTTGGTCAATCAAGGAATATATCTGTCTTATCCGAATAATAGGAGAAAATTATTGTCATCCCGTCTTTACATTTTAACACACTCCGTTAGCTAGTATTTAGAAGTTTCATCTGGTCTTGTTGAGATATATAGTTGAGTATATATAGTTAAAGTCTTTATCTTTGTTTCCTTTTCCACACAAAAAGCATTCTCATAGCTTCATAATTCAGGGTTGAACCACTGATGTCACATGGACTATTTTAACAATGTCCTTACTGCGTTTCTGGTCCTTGAATATGGTAGTTGCATTTCTGTCTATGCAGGGTCAGAAAGGTCTCGGATTTCATCAAAACATATCTTAATTTGTGTTCCGAAGATGAACGAAGGTCTTCCGAGTTTGGAACGGCACCAGGCTGAGTAATTAATGACAGCATTTTTTTATTTTTGGTTGAACTACCCCTTTAACCGATACAACCCAGAAAACAAAAACTGGAATATACAGTTCTGCTCTTGAATTCTTCAAACAAAACTCTAAATATCTTGCAAAGAGTTAATGCCATATTGTTAAATCCATTTTCTGAAAGAAAAAAAAGAAAAAGAAAAAATGAATTGGTTACATCACAGTTAATGATGACTCTTATTTAGTGTTAATTCAAATGTACTGGGGTTAAATCATAATTCAAGCAATTTTTCTTTCATTAATATATTCAGTCTTTTTCTTCCCTCAGTGCTCCTTAGCCTTTTTCACAGTACGTCATGGTCTTGCATTTAACTAGTCTCCTCTCTTTGACCCCTGCATCTCAGCAGCTAATGTTTGCTATTCCAATCAACAGCATTGTCCGTGCCTCTACCAAGCGGTGACCCCGTGGTGGCCGACTTCAAGGCTAGCCAAAGCAGCTGGCAACCCTGTGTTTGCTGTAAATACTGATTGGCAATTCATTAACCTTACAAACATTTTCCCAAGGATTTTCTTATAGGGGCGTAGTACCAAACCCAACTTAAGGTGGACTGAACAAGTACTTGTGGTTCAATGGCAAACACTGGCCCAGGGAACTGACTGAAGGAGCTAGTAGTAGAAAGGGGAATACAAACGTTAAAGCTGTGCTAACTGCTACTGCTAAGCACCGCTTCAGGCCACAACCTCAGTCTTAATAGTTCTTGCTACAATCTGTCAGTATTTTGTTAGTTTTGGATATCATATAGAATCTTGTTCTTGAGCGGTTCCTCTTGAGATAGCTTTTGATGCTATACAGCTAATATCGCTAAAGGCAGTGTCCCTCTGGCCCACCTTGAAACAGCATTAACATGGACTATTTTAACAATGTCCATACTACGTTTCTGGGCCTGGGAACATTTCCATTACATTGCTGTCTAAGGAAGGTCAGAAAGCTCTCAGATTTCATCAAAAATATCTTAATTTGTGTTCCAAAGATGAACAAAGGTCTAATGGGTTTGGAACGACAAAGGATGAGTAATTAATGACAGCATTTTCATTTTTGGGTGAACTATCCATTTAACACTGTTAGGTAGGTTTAGGGTTGGGTTTGGTGTAGGGGGTATGTTATTTTCCAACACGACAAAGCATTAATCTTTTAACAGCATTCCCTGACATTTCGATTCTGAACCTTTGCAAATACATAACTGAAGCAACATAATAAAAACTCAGCAATACATGCCTGTACGAATGTATTAAAAACGTGGCCACGGTTGAAAGCATGTTTTAGCGCCACTTACTGGACATTTCACTTTGAAATTTCCATGAAACATGCTTTAATGCACGTAATTTTGTTGTTGGCAGACATTTTGCCACAAGCACACATTTTCAGTGAGCCTGGGTCAGATACTTAACATGATTTCCAAAAAAATAAATTAAGAGTAAAAATAAATTTACTGTTCTTTGTTCTAATACATTTGCATCCAGCTACATTGAATATGGCCTTTTCTCTTTGATAGACAGCACTTTGCTGTCATTGTTAGTTGTTAACAGTCTTTGAAACTATGTGTAAAGTTATAATTGAAATACAACCATTTATATGCAGTTAACTCTTGTCAACACTACAAAACAATTTAAAGTCCTGCATTTTGCATTTTGCAGTTCCCCCACAACATGCAAATACGACTGCTATACATTAATTCATCAAAAGCCACTAACTAGCTAGTTAACAAATAAAACAAGAAAATAACTACTCTCATGCTTCTAATTGAAGAGAGAGAGAGAGAGAGAGAAAGAGAGAGAGAGAGAGAGAGAGAGATTAACCCCATAAAAATATGTATACCCCTTTTTGGCTTGTCATTTTTCAGAATTGAAATATTATTAATAATACTAGGAATCTCACTAAAGCCATTTCAGGGAGTATTGTGCCATAAGCTTCCCCTCAACAGTGTTGACTAGCTTGCTAGATTTACCCTGCCAAAATTAAGCTGAAATATGTCATTGGGCTTTGTGCAAAAGCATCCATTAAATGACACTTAGGACTCTATTAAAAGCTATTGTGCGGTCCGTTTGCTGTGGCATTCTTGACAATAATCCCTCCACGATACTCAATGTAATGTCATCCATCCATCACTAAGAGGATCTCACGACAAACTTCAGACTTGTGACAGAGCCCCATTTTCACTTTGAACATGTAAGTAACAGCAAGGCGCAGAATATCGACCTAGCCCCGGCACTGTCATGGCCTGGGTAAGAGTGAATGACATAGGCCTAAGCCCAAAGCGCATTACACCATCTTACCGGAGTACCTCTGGCTGCTAATAGAGAGCGATGGAACATATCCCCCGTGCAATAATAACAGGGATCGGGGGAGAAGCCCCTTTGAGGCCTGTCACCGGCTTTGACAGGAGCCCTAAATTTAATCCTCAAACCTGCTGGGTTGCAGAGAAGCTAAGCAGCGGGAAAGCCACCCATCACATCGAGCAGCCCGTCTGACTTTCAAACGACCTGTCACAAAAAGCTTTAAAGCTGATGACAAATTCATTTCACACCATTGCACCTGGGAGGCTGATGATTGTTCAGGCAAAATACGTACAAGACTAATCTGTGATGTAATTATTCCTGGTTTCAAAGACCCATATGATGAACTCTGCGATACGTTCTCTGTAAATTGCAAGTAGTGATTGATAGACAAACCAGTCAGTCGGTAAACAAAACTAGCTTTGAATGTTGGCTTGACAAAGTCTTGTCGGAAGCTATGTAGACAAATGCATAGATGTGATTGCTAATGTATTCTGGGGGCATTGATCGATAGACAAAGTCAGAAAAGTCTACTGTGCCAGATCTGAGTTTGTTGGGTGTAAATTAACTCTAGGTGGAATTACAGTATACAATTCTTTATAGATAGATGTTTGTTTGTCCATTATGGGAAAACATAAGTCTGATCAGATGCCAAGTCGAAACAAACTGAAAGTCTGTGCTAAGTTTGGATAAATGTTGCTCAAACGTTATGAAGGCCTTGGAATCAGGAAGGGTTTTGAGATTTAGAATGAACACTAAACCAAGTTTACACAATGGCAGATTGTTGGCTTTGTCAAGCCAGCATAATCAATGGTAATGTGCAAATCAATCTAGAATCAATTTACTTTGTTCGACCAACAGGGGTTTGCCCTATTTATCCTTTCCAATGAGACAGAGTTTGCCATTCCGAGGCAGTTTGATATCAGTTGATTATGTGGCGACATCTTTGAGACAGCGTAGCATAGCAAGGAAAACTGATTTTCCGTGAGTGAAGAGTGGATTGCAGTGCTGGGCTGACCGGGCCTGCAGGGAAGCTGCTCTCTCCTCACCGCAGTGGCATATGCGTCTCCCTCCTCCTCTTAATGTGTGTGCCATGCTAATCGTTTGGTAGTCTGACATCTGGAAACCTCCCAGTGGAGGGCAAAATCGCTCAAGCCTTTTACGCCCAAGATTCCCCCAATATTTGAAGTTGTCACACCTAATCTATAGAAATGAAATCTATTCAAATAAGCGTTGCCCCCCCTCTTTCTATCCGACTGACTGTGACTGGATAAAGCAGTCAGAAGTGTGTTATAGCACCTTTGGCCCTTGTGAACCGTGGTGTCCTCTCATCTCAGTCTACCTGATTTCCATATTCAAAGTCGAAAAGGCAGAAAGAAAAACCTGACAGCATTTAATAGGTGCTTTATGCAAACAACTTTTTGTTGGCATAACAAATTTTTAAGTCCCCAACAAGGACTGTGAAATTTTTCAATAAGTCTTTTTGCTCCCCCACCCCCCCTTATTTCCCCCCGTGTTTGTGAATGTACCTCGGGCATTAAAATTTAATATGAATAATGTATGTATCTTCTGTTACATTCTTTATAAGATTTTGGCAGTCAGTCCATCCTTCCGAGCTTTCAATCATGGGCCCCCTGGGGTCTTGTGGGATACCTGCTCTTTGAAGCCATCTGAGGAGCTGGAGAGAGTGGGGACTGCTGGGAAGAAGGAAAAATCTCACTGCTGATTTATTACATTCCACTAGAATGCGCCACTATTTAAACGGCAATTGGAGGTGCATTATGCAGACAGGACCCCCATTGAAAGATAGGGAAAAGCTTCTACCACAAGTGAGCATGTGAAGTTTTGTCTGTGTATATTTTACAACATTAACTTTGCAATTTAATCTTTTAGATGTTTAAATGCAATGTTTTGCATCAGCCAGGAGACAAATCTGTTCATCTACGAGAGCAACTCCCTTACGATTTTGAAAAAGAATACAACATTACTCATTATGAAAGGAAGATTTTAGATCTTAAAGAACTTAAGGTGAAAGGAATAGTTCACTGAAATCCCAAAAATTCAAATTCTGTAAGAATTTACTCACCCGCATGCTGTTCCAAACCCATATGGTTTTATTCCGTCTGTGGTCGACACACAACAACAAGTTCAGCAGATCCTTTGTGCAATTTTCCACGCAATGAAAGTGACCTCAAGATTCATGAAAGTAAAACATCATAAAAGTAATCCATGTGACTTGAGAACTCTGCCTACTGAAGTCATAACTTTGTCTGTGGAACAGATTTAAATTTTTGTTGCTATTTGATGTAGATTTTGGTAACGCTTTAGTTTAGGGACCATCTTCGAGTAATTAGTTGACCTTTATTTAGCATGTATCTACTGAGCAGTGGCTCTATTTATTAGTACTTACTGTATAAACCACATTTTAATGGCTCATTATGCATCACCATATTTTACATTGCTTTAATTCTACCCCATACCTAAACTTAAAGGGTTAGTTCACCCAAAAATGAAAATTCGGTCATTAATTACTCACCCTCATGTCGTTCCAAACCCGGAACATCTTCATTCATCTTCCAAAATTGCGGAAGACGGTAACTCAGGGACAATAATTGTTGAATAAATTATGTTATTATTGTTTTCTTTGCGCACAAAAAATATTCTCGTAGCTTCGTAAAATTACAACTGAACCACTGATGTCACATGGACTATTTTACCGATATCCATGCTACGTTTCTGGACCTGGGAACATTGCAGTTGCATTGCTGTCTATGGAGGGTAAGAGAGCACTCAGATTTGATAAAAAATATCTTAATTTTTGTTCCGAAGATGAACGAAGGTTTTCCAGGTTTGGAACGACATGAGTGTGAGTAATTAATGACAGAATTTTCATTTCTGTCAGGACCACTATCGTCAAAATGATAGATACTTAGCATAAAGTTTGGTTTTGCAGTATGGTTCTGTTCTGGGCAAAATACTCCCTGCCCATCCATGCAGCCTGTTATGTATGAGCAGGGAGAGCAGCAATAATAACCCCCCCCCCAGGGTTAACAGAACAGAACAAAGCAGATATCATTAATGTACTTAATGATATTTAAGTGTAACACTTTATTCAAGATAAAGGAGTCTAATTAGCAAGGAATATCAGAAAGCCAAGTCCTGACTGTGGCGAAAGGAGGAGCTGTGGATGGAGGAGGGTAATTTGCTCCCCAGCATGCTGAAAAGCTGCTGAATAATACTGAATAGAGCTTATATAGGAATGCCGCGATAGGTGTCATATTCCTATAGGTAGATGTGATCAGCTGAGAATCAGATGACGCACGCTGACTCACCTGACCTGCCAGAAACTAATGCTACATGCTTAATTTTTGGGTGAATAAAAACTGTGAAAACAACATTTTACTAACTATTAATAAGCGCAAAATAGCGTTATTGAGGCAAAATAGTCATGGTTAAAAGTTAGTTAACAGTGAGAATTTGCCCTCAAACTAAAGTATGATCATACTCACCCCCACTCCCCTATACTCATTTGCATATGCATATCTTCAGACTTGCTGCTCAGTGATCAGTCACATGACATGGGAACCAATGCAAATTGAAGTCACAGAACAAAGGGAAAAAAGCTAGTGTATGCACAAGTATAATGCACAAGTGCTATGGACTATTATGCTTTTGGAGGTTGGTCACTATAATTTGGTTGCATAAAGAATAGCACTTTAGATAGACTTTTTTTGGATTTTCTACAGACGGAATTAAGTAATACGGAAAATGCATGGGGATGATTAATTGACAGAATGTTCAATCTGAATGAATCATTTAAGGAGAATATGCAAACACACTGTCTCAAATAAAATATTTTGCCTCATGTTTCACTGCACCTTCTCTTCCATCCTTCAAAACCCTCCCAATTTTCATGAACATTCATGAAAAACACTTTTCTTCAAGTGAAGGAGATTAAGCCTACTTCTACAACAGCTTTGAGTAGTTGACGTTTTGTGTCATTAATTGTAGTTCTTTGCTTTCACTTGAGGAGCCAACAGTTCTGACTATTAATTGGAAAGCTGTCCCCTGTCCTCCAATTACTCTGCATGTGTGCTAAAGAAGCACTTCAAAGACTTTTTAAGTCGCAACAAGCTCCATTGGCCATGAGTTAAAGCATGCCTGTGCGTTCTGCGTGTCTGAGCAGGATTTGCATGCATAGTAGAATCACAGTGGCTTATCTTAAATGCCCCTGTCTGAGTTCTACCCATCTGCACATCTGACTTACTGCTGTCCATGTATGAAGAAAAAGAATCAGTCCCATCGCTTCTCTTAACACCTCTGCCTATTCAACATTTATCCACCTTCATATTTACATTTGTAAGACTTTTAGATAGAGTTTTTATCAAGGTTGTCGAGGTGAAAGGTAAAAAGGACTGACACAGACATAACACTGACAGGATGCCACATGCACTGAATTTTGTAACCTGATAGAGTGAGTGATATATCCAGTGTTGTGGAGTAGAGAACTACATGTAGCGACGCCACTAGCTTAACTACACTGCATTTGACAGCAGCTTTACTTTTAAATAGGGTAGAGTTTCCAGTAGCAAACTACTTGTTCAACCAAGTAGTGTACTTGTTTTACAGTATGAACTAGCTATGCCCCATTGGCAAACGGTTCACTCTTTTGTGTCTAATTGGCAAGCTAAGCAATCCAAAGCAGTTTGAAACTCAGATCAAATCATTCAGACTGTTTTCTCAAGGACTGGACCATTTGAAGCTTTCAAAGTAATTAACATTATTAGTATCTTCATTTGGAGAGCAACAGTTTTAAAGTAAACACTGAATATATAATTGAATTGCCTTTCAACGACAACCTCCAAAACAACCTTTTGCTTTCGTGTAACATCTGATTCTGTGTAATCAATATTTATTGAATCTACAAGAGTAACATGCTCCTCATTATTGAATGTGTCATTCAACTCAAGAAGCAGTCATGTGACCATTGATTCCTTTTTCCATTGGCCTGTCACTTCAAAAGATGCCTCACAACTTGAGCAAAGTGGGTTTCTCCTTTCTTTTATGACCGACATCCTCCCCCACCCTTTTGAAAGCATCAAACACACCTCGATCAAACATCAAACCTTCAAACAAGGTGTCATCCAGCGTCTAGCACTATTTGATGTGGAGAAGGTAATAATGCATATCACATATATGGTCAATATGTTCTAGTGCTGTAATATCTCATTGAATGGCCTGTGCTGTGATGTCACCAACATAGCCGATCTTAAATATTTAAGATGTGTGTGTGCATTTGACTAATACACTATGGACGGAACAAGATTTAATCATGCATTTCAAACTAATTAGTTTCTTCTAAAGCTATTGCGCGGTAGTTTTAGATGAAATTTAGTATGAAGTACAATCCAGATATGCTAAGTGGAAGTACACTGATCCTTTAATTTTAAAGGCTAATGTGGGAGTTAAAAGAAATGTCCTAAACAAGTCAAGACATGGCAGAACTCATTTTAATGGATGTTTGATATAAGAACCTTTCATTTTAAAATTACATATTAAAACTTTGTTGTTGTTGATCTTCCAGCAAATATATCTGATTTTGGTGATACTGCCTACCCCTAGCTTGTGGTAAGTACAGAATTTCAACACTGCATTAGTTGGGCTTGAGCATCCGTCTAGCCAAGTTGAGGTTGACCACTAACACTTATTGCTTTACACTTTTAAAACAACTCCTCAACCAGCTGCCTGTTTACACAGGAAATCAATTACTTTAGAGCTCAGTCAAATTCCCATCCCACTTCATGGTGAAGCTTGTCTATTTGAGCAGAATTGGCTCCAGCCTTCTCTGGTTTCACCCTGAGTCTTACCCTGAAGTCTCGGCCTCCGAATTGGACCCGAGTGACATTGACCGAGCTGTATCTTTCTGAAGACCAATTTGCCGCACTCCCAGAGGACCCAGAGCTTGTGTTGTTCTTGGCACCAGTCGCCTCTCCCAACCAACAAATCCTGCCTTTTCCAGACCAGTTGGCTCAGAGAGCCACCAGAGGGATGAAGGGAAGACTTGGAGGGGTGTGGATAGAGACTGTGTTTGTGTATGTGTGCAGGGAGACGGGGGATACAGCCTCAGGGCTGGAGCGAGATATTGTATGCTTGTGCATTCAGCCGAAAGGTTTGCGGCCAGCTGCTTAAGGATTTTCTGTGGAGTCAAGATTACCCAGAGTCAATAAAGAGACTTGCAAGAGAGCTGGCTCTTTCTTCCCCTTGTGCATCTTAATTCTGCCTAAAAAAACAATAAGACGTTCTGTCTAAAGGAAGACGTGATTTATTTTTCTCTCTCTCGTCCCCTTTCTAAACCTGATTTAACTGCAAGTGGAGGGAGATGGAGCGAAGGGAAGCCAAAAGCAATGTTTTTTTAAAGTCACAGGCCTCAGAAGAAACTGGCCATTCAGAGTGGCCATTCACTGCTGCTTTCTGGGTTGTATTTCCCAGCTTCCTCTGCTCTGAATGGTTTTCTCACAGAAATGTCCCATCAATAGTCCCCAATCCGTCTCTCCCATTCAGGCTGGGAAGCTAGAGGCAAATCTCAGAAAAATGTCTACACCTCGCCAAATAAGCAAGTCAGTATCTTCTCGCCAGTATACTCCTCATCTTGCCAATTTAAGTTTGCATATATTTAATCATTTTGAAGATGATTCACTCTTTACGGGATTGTCAAACATGCAAAGTTTGCCTAAAACCTCACAATTCTTCTGTATTACTTTATTCCACTGTTCTTCTCAAAGTGCATTATGGGATTGTCTTCTCTGTGATGGATACATATTGCACTGCTTTAGACTTTGGCCAAAACATGGTTAAAGCATTTTGGAACAAGAACTGAGTTGGGAGTGCACTTATTATGCCTTAAAACATTGTCTTCGCCAGAGCCTATTTGAAATATAAATTTATTCAAGTTGTAATTCATATTCCTTAGCTGTTCACGGGACGCAATTGAAAACTGATTGCATTTTGAATCTCTTCCTCATTTTGTAGTTAAGAAGTCTATTACTTTTTAGTCATCTTTTCTAGTTTAATATCTTAAAACAAGAAACTGAGAAGCAACACTGTATTTAGTGTTACCAAAAGTCTATAGATATACAACGATGGTTCACTCCTACTTATGAATAGGAGAAACTGCAACGCACACTATGGCAGAATAGTCCTGCCTTCTGAATAAAACAGCCAATGGCCGATTGGTAAAGTCATTGCATTACTGCAGCTTGCTGTTAGAAGCTCCAGTTCACGGAAACCTGAGACTCACACTTATGACTGCACATGCGCATTTCAAGTTTAAACAATATATATTACCAAGGGGTATTTATGTATTTTATAAACGTATGTTCATTTGCTGTGTAGATGAAAATATATGTGAAGATCATTTATCAACTTATATGTGACATGTTTTTCACTGTCCTTGATGCACGTTCCAGGCTTTATTGAGGAAATTTGCATGAAAAGTGCATGAAGAGGAAAAAAGTCTGTCTTTGTATAAATACCTGCTAAACCTTTCTTTATCAACCAACATCACCAAACCCAATCAAATCAATTTAACCAAGTCCTGGCCTACATTTCACATAAAATATCCTGCTTGGAAGTACAATTATTGATCTAAAAAAAGTTGCTAATGCAGTTTCATGTTGACTTTAACTTTGTTTCTCTAAATGATATATAACTCCGTCATGACATTCCCCCATGCCCCTCCATTGTCAAATAGTGACCTTCCTCCATGTTTTTACAGTGTGCCTTCAAGGAGGAATTTCAGATTGTGCCATTTTGCCTGACCTCTTCTCTTGGGCCAGTTGAAAAACTTGTCAATGCCTCTGTAGGAACACCTGTGCTTGATGCTTCGACAAGGTACAAAGATCGCATTTCAGCCTCTGTGCCCTCCCTTAACCGAAGGTGCCTTTTCCCTGTTACAACAGAATGCAAGCACCAAAAGAAAAGGCCTGCCATCAAAGACCTTTTTCATGGATGGATAATTGCATTTGCCTTCATTTTTTGGCAAGCCCATTATGTTTACCATTCTCAACAATTAAAAAAAAAAAAAGCTCTAAACCTGGGCAATCTCACCCCCTCTCCCTTTAGGACGTCGACGGGAAGATCAAACCGATCCAAGCTAAGGAAAACCCCTCCTCGAATTCTTATTTACCAATCAGTCTCAGCTTTAATAAAGCTCTAAGCTATGCCAACAAACACAGACCAAGAGAAGAAGGAACGGAAAGCGAGAAAGAGAGTGCGAGAGGTCACGCCAAAACCGCTAAGTGTTTGTTCTTCTCCCGCGAGGAAATCTGGGAAAGCCGAAAATATCCCAGAGGCTCCCACTGTTATTGTAAGGCTTGAGGTGGGTGATGCTGTAACCCAGGAGGAGTGCTCGTGGAATGGGAATGGAGGGGCTTTGTTTGGATAATTGTGTTTTTAGATTACACGCTTTACTGAAGTACAGCCACTCCTGCTTTCCTACTCTTACCCTAGGCTTTGTTTTCCTTTTCTTTTTTCCTTCAAGAGGCCGTTGCAGACGGCAAAAGAAAAAAAAAGACCTAACCGCTGCAAAAAAAACAACCATTAATCCGCTTTCCACATGTTTGAAAAGACCGGACCTGACAGTGAGGTAATTCCAATGTGTCTGGAGGTGAAGAAGGAGAGGCTTGCAGGTGATTTAGTGTGAAAACAGATCAGGCCCCTGTAACAACAACATCACAATAGAAAATATCTGAACACTCAGCACTGCCAGGTGACTTAATGGGCATCTAATCTCATGTGACCAACACATATTTCCAGTCTAGGTGTAATGGCCATACGGTTCAAGGCTGTACGACAAGTCGTCCCCGCTCTGCAGATTTGGATTTTATATTTGCAAGGATGCAGTGAACTGACTTACTCGAACAGTTTTCTAAATCAATAGCCATATAATTTCTGCAATTATTTAAGCCTGAAACACTTAGCATAACCATTCAAACTACATTAGTGTTCTGTTTTTGTTTTTTTTCTAAACTTTTCCTATTTTTCCTAGAAATGTCCTGGCCAGGATTTCTGAAACTGCCCAAAATGTCCAGGTTTTTTTTTTCTTTTCTTCTTCCTATTGACGTATTCTCTACAGTCCTTATAAATTACACTTACATGTATTTGCATTGCTTTGGCTGTTATCGATAGATCCTACCTTCTCGCATGCCACAGTTGGTTGCTCATGTACAATGCCTGCACATTATTGGTCAAACTATTTTTCAGTCATTAGCTTCAGCAAGTATGAAAACAAGATGAAAACAAAGCCAAAGCCAGGACATTTTATGCAGTTTAGAAATCCTAGCCAGATAATATACAGGAAAAAGAGGGCATATGTTCACCCTATTTATTCTTCTGTATTTGACCACTGTTTTACATACAGTATAACATTATTTTTTCTATTTTGTGACCATCAAACACAGACCTGATAAACTGATCATAGTAGTTGGCCTAGTTCACTAGTTTTTTGTAATCATAATAAAGATCATAATCAAGATTAGGGGTCTGTCTTCAGGTGTCTTATTGCCAACGTAAACACTCAGTGCCTGCTTTTGTCTTGTCTGTTTTGTCCAAGGAAGGCAAAATGCTAGCCCGTTTTTCCTCTCGCTTATATCCATAGCAATATCTAGCCATTTTTGGGGAATCTTGACAACTCCAAAAAAGTCATCCTTAAATAATGACATAAATGGCAACTCTAGTTCTTGATAGATTCATAGATTTCATAGATCTGAACATTTTCTACATTTACTTTTTGTTTTGTTTTATTATTCCTGGATTTTAATTGCTTCTCTTTCATTCTTCTGTTGACATCACACTTCAGTGGTTTGTGTTATTTTTATAGAGACAACATATGACAATAGAGGAAGACTTTCTAAACATCTAAACCCACATGTATGGGGGCGGGGCCCAGACATGATGATATATAATGAATAGACCTGTGCGTACCTGCATCACAGCTCATTCACCACAAGACTTACAAGAATGCTTGCTTTTCCAGACAGAGATTTAGTAAAACACAGAAAGCTGGAAGAATGGAAAAGAGGGGAGTTTCTACCGTAAGCTTTTACCAATGATGTTGCCAGTTTGCCTGCCATGACAACACACAGAATAGCAGCTTGGTTTGGAGTGAAAGGCCTGGTTCTGTGGTCTACTGCCTGAACACAGTGACACTAAGATATTGGTTTAGGGTTCTTTAAATAACCAGCTGTGGTAGGTATGGCAGAACTTCCAGGAACTCTCAGAGCAAGTCCACTTATTGGGACAGAGCTCCACATTGCCAGCTTGTGCAGCTCTGTTCAGGAAGAGTAACAGTCGTTATTTGGACGAGAAGGTGAAGAGATGTTTTCCTGTTTGTGACCACCGCTGCTGAGCCCTGTTGGACCACTGGTCGCTTAAGAGCTGATGTGTTTATTTAGGCCTGGAACCTCCTGCTGACAGCTGGACCTGACCCATGATTCAGTTTATTGCAGTATTATTTATCTGTTTGTGAATCGTATTTGCATACTGCATATCAAATAGCAAGGCTAAGGAAAGCTAGGAATGCTCTGTGAATAGACAACCTTTCTTAAAAATACTTTTTTTTAACATCTCTTTTTATAATTGGGAGAGTTTTTATTTTGCACAGCATTGCTTATGCTAGCAAATCTACATTGGACAGACCTAAATTCTTACATTTTTGTTTTTTTGAAGACAATGTTTCCTGGGTGGTTTCGAGGGAATGGTTGCCTCTGTGATATTCATGTCTCCAGATATGATTCTGCTCCCTCCTTCATTCTTGGTCTTTGTGATTCTGAAAATAATAACAAGCCCCATGATTTGAGGTATTATTCATCTGTAGAACAAATGGTGTATATACATCAAGAAAGAAAGAAAAATAAATGTATTTTTTAAAATTGAAATATCCTTAAAACAAGATTAATTTAGGCAGAGCTAGATTGAAGATAAAAAATTGTAGCCTGATACTAATTCCAATTTACATGATAAAAATTAGAGTTAGTAATATGTTACATTAGAAATTTCAAGTAATATAATCAGACTACTTTGATTACTGTAGATTACATTTGACCTAACTCGTTTGTCACATCGATTTAAATAGGATAATCTTGTATCATGCTGATATAAAAATACTAAATATAATAAAATAAAAAAAATAAAATTAACAACATGAAGTGCATTCATTGCGACAGGGTTTCCCAAATTGTGATTCGTCATTTTTAATGAAAACTAATAATTAAATCATAAAGATTAAATTATTATAGGTTATTTTAATTACAACCAAAATAAAATGCTTAATAAAAATATATGAAATATTAAACCTGTTTATCTGCATGGCATGTGACCATGTGAATAATATGTAATAATGTAATCAATAAAAGATAACTGTAGTCTGATTACGAGTATTTAAAATCTAATATAATCTAATTACAAGCACTTAATTTGTGGAATCATAATCCAGATTACATGTAATCAATTACTACCCAACACTGAAGACAAGTGTAAAATAAGATTCTAGCCTGATTTCTTTTTCTTTCCCCTTAGCCTCATTAAATTGTACTAGATTTGACCGGAAAATGATTTCTTTGAAGATATTTGGATATTTATACTGAGAAAAGACAAATCCCTTATGTTTGGTATTAGCAATATTAATAGAGATGTTTGTTTTAGCAGATGCTACTAATACATTTAACAGAGTAATGAAACTAAAGATGCAGAAAGTGTTTGGCAAAAACAGCATATTTCCACCCCAGTGTCTTCTTATAGGGTTCTCCTGAGCCATGCAAATAACTCAGAGAGAATGCATGACTTTAGCAGCGCGGCCATTTGATTTATGACTGGTTTTCGTTGACGTCTTTATAGTGCAGAAAATCCACAGATAGGCATGAAATTTCCTGTGTGGGGAAGATGTTGAAGTGAAGTGGGCAAATTGTGGACAGCTGCTTCAAGCGGAGGGCATGGCAGAGCCACGAACGGCCGACTGATGTAATTGAATTTGTGAGTGAGGGTGATGCGACCTTTCACACTGAGGGAACGGGTGGGTGGTCAAGATGACGCTGGCCTCAGCCATGAAATTAAAAAGTAAATGCAACAGGATCAGGTGAAAGAAGAGACACTGAATATTAAAGACAGGATGCCTACCCCCATCCGCACACACCGGCTCTATGAATTGTATGAGGGCTTGTAGTTGAATTATAGATGTGCTTTGGCAGGGTGAGTGACTGGCAGTGAGATCTTGAGACCTCGGGATTCAGCAATGAGCATTTATTTAAGGCTCAAGAGTGTCTACGATTGGTCACCCCCTCATGTTTTCCCCCTATATAGAAATATGTGTGTCCACAGGATTGCACTACATTCCCTTATTTGTCAGAAATGCTTCAAGTCCCAGTATCCCCTCAGTGCTGAACTGCAGGGCTCCAGGGAGCAGAGATATGGCCATTTCTCCTCAACTCAGGTTGTCAATCATCCCTACTGTGTTAGTTGCTGTTAGAATGATGTATGTTGATGTAATCACTATCTAGACCATTTTCACTGCAGAGTGCCATCTGTGATAGTGTATGTGTTCCACAGATAAAAAGGGCCTGACACTTTGTGAATTACTAGTGAATTGATCTGATTCCTTTGATTTGACTGTGTAGTTCCAAACCAGTTGCTTGTAACGTTTTTGTAAAATGAAGAAATTATGTAAAAGAAAAAAAAAATAGGCCTATTAGTATGCTTACTCACCTGTACTATGATGACTACCTGTCAAATATAATACACCGGGATGTTGACAAAGAAAAGAAAATCAGACTCTCCTTTGTTGCTGAATGGAGAATTGTCCTGCTGTGATGTTCAGAGAATATGTTCAATATCAGGCTGCCAAAGTTAACATGTTAATTATGATTATTAATTCAATGTTTAATGGCATTAAGTTCAATTTAGCTAAGTTAAAGCGGATGTGTGCAATTTCTGTACCCCTCGATTGACCAAAAACATTTGTTTGCAAACACATTTCTCAAACTAGTCTAGCAAACAGATTACTCCAACCAGAATTCACATCATTGGTTGAGGACTTGCTGTGTCAGGCTGGGGTGCATTTCGCGTAAAACAATGTAACTCGCTGATTAACCCCCATAGTATGATGCATTGTTGAGGAAACAAACTAGCTAGTTATGACTGTTTCCCAAACACGGTCGCATCTCCGTTGTTTGAACCACATTATTTAAACAATACAGGCAGGGGTTGCCAGATTTTCACAAGAAAACCCGCCCAATCGCTGCTGAAAACTAGCCCAAAACTATTCCAAAACTAGCCCAATCGCGTTTCGAGGGGGTCCCCAGTTAAAAATCGCGTTCCGGGATGTAAAACGCGTGTTTTTTGGCGGGGTTCCCATGCTAAAATTTGCATTCCAGGGGATAAATATCATCATGTTATTGGAGTCGCTTCAACCCGCGGACATGTAAAACAACCCGCGGCAACAGTGTTGAAGTAGCCTAATTCTGTGGGAAAACTACGGACTTGGCAACACTGAATACAGGGCCCGTTGTTAAGGATGTCACACGCATGTGGCTGAGTAATAATTTCTGTTAATTAACTGATTCGAGATCTCTGAGATGCTGCTGTATTTAACATGGCACCTGATGACATATATATATATATACATATGTAAGGGATAATCGACGACTAATTGTGCATTAAAGGATTTGAAATGCACGACGGGGAGGGAAAGAACCACCCAACGCAAAGCGGAAACAGCAATGTTTTGATTATGCCAACCAATATCTCACTTATAGTCAATTTTGATTTCAGTGACAAATGAGAAGTGTAGTCTTTGGGGATTTTCTATTATGAAGAGTTTGAAATTATATGGTGCAATTATATCCCAGTTTATAATGCAACGACAATTTAAGAAACCCATTCATAAATTTTCAACATTGCTCTATTTGTTTGAATTGACTGACATAGCAACACTGGCTCTACCAATTGCTTTTGTTTGGAGGCGGGGCTATGTTTTTGTCCCACCAATACCTGACAGGCGGAATGTTTGGGGAAACTATTTTTGAACAATCATTATAAACAATACTCTGGCTTTTTGAATCTGCCAACCAGCCTGACACAGCAACAGCTCAACTAATGCTGTAAGTTTAGGGGAGGGTCTTTCTGTTTGGATGACCAATGGCAGACCTGGAAGGTTATTGCAGGGGTTAACAGAGCCACTGGTGGCGCATACATTACACTCTTCACCTTTAAATATATATTCATATTCAATTATATTCTCTCCCTGAGTAGAGCTATATAAAAAAAAAAGTTAATTAATATAGAGATATTGCATAAGCATTCAAATTTGAGAGGAAGTCATAATGAAGTCTGTTAAATTTTACCCCCTACCACATTCGCTGCACTTTTATTCATATCGCAAAGCTCCATATTTTTCTGCGACTAGGAGACCTGTGACTCTATACCTAACGCATGAATTATATAATGCTTGGGCTGTTCCATACATGGCTTGACTGGAAACAAAGGGGCAATTATTTTAGGGGTGCGGTAATTTTTACGTGCTGCCAGCAGTGCAGGATAGTTGGGCTTGCTAGAACGACTCTCCTCTCTTTCGCTCCCTTCGTGCGCACCATGAAATGGAAATTTACATTCACTTAGAGGTGCCTGGGAGCTCTGCTGCAGACAGCTGTATATTTAATGAGAGCAGAGAGGTTTAATTACGTCTGTTTTAAACAGGCAAGACTTCTGCTCTGCAATGACAAGGGAACTAGTGCGCAAAGAGCTGGAGGAGGAAAAAGGCGGCAGATGATTTCTCCTCGTTCCCTGAAGCTGCAACGGAGTACGGCAGGCACTTTGGCTGCAATTATTCCAAATTTATTCCTCTGCTGTTTTTACACAGAAAAGCAGAGCAACCTTGCAGAAGAAAGGGAAATAGTAAGCATTAGTTGTGTCAGGGAAAGAAAACAAAAGTCATTGTCTCCTGATACTTGTCACATTTTCTACTAAGTTATCTTTAAAAAACATTATTTTCATATTGGTTGCTTAATGGATGGTTTGTGTTTAAGCACATTAAGAAACATGCTTTTTTTGACTTTACTGTACTCTTTTGATGAGTTGAAGACAAGTAGGCCAACAGTGACTCACTATAGGCTTGGTTGAATGATGGTGCTTTTATATACTGTATATATACTTTATATACTACTGTGCATTGGTAGAAAGGTGTCAACCCATAGATATGTCTATTCAGCACAAGATACATTTGCGGATATCAGAATTGCTGCAGAATGTTATTTACATGTGAACATGCAGCAAATGCAAAAATACAGAGTGGAACCAAAACACCTCAAGACGGGAAATTACTTATTAGTGGGTGTAACGTGAAGTAGAGTTTAGTTGTATTGCCAAGCAACATCACAAGTTGACACATTAATATAGAATTTAATGGATGTGTAGACACAGCAGGGCTGGATTATGGACTGGACCAGAGGGCCCAGGGCCTCCAAAGCCTGCCAAATGAAGCTGAAGACCAGGGCTTTGTTCCAAATGACCACTAGTGCCATCAGGCATCTCTGCAAGAACAGCACACACTGATAACAAGGGGCCTTTCTGCACAAACGTTGCAAGATGACCAAAAAAATCACAATATATACAATTATTGTAATATAAAATGACTTATACTATTATATACAAACAAAATGTTCTAATATTGCTTCATTACCAGAACCCAAAGAGCCATGTTTTGTGTTCATTATGATCCGCTCTGTTTATTTCAGCTCTGAAATGCATGGATTTTCTTCAGAGACAGCAGTTTGCTTGGTAATCACAGACTTAGAAGCCATCAACTTGAAAAACTGTATTAATAGATAAAGAGGCTGCATTTTTCTGCATTATAAACCTATATATTATATCTAGATGGATATTTAAAATGCATCCAACACTCTAATATTCAATATCCCAGTGGTGCTGAGGTGTATGTTCAGTAAAGTAGCTACTCTATTTATATTTCTTTATTTTATACAGCAGGAAATAAAGAAATAAAAAAGTTAATATAGAAGTGGTCACAAGGCCGTTCCGTTTCCCCCTTGTTTTATAGGTCATCTTCTCCTTTTTTAAAAATTACATTTCATAAGCTAAAAGCAGTAAAAGTTCAACAGTCTCTGTTATAACGTGCAATTTATCAATCCTGAGATTTAATGCACTATGTCATGCACCAATATAGAATTTGCATCGATGATATCATGCAAGGTGATCTTGTATGGTAATTTATGGACATCATTTCAATACTATCAAAATGGCTCTAAAAGCTTCAATGAGAGTGGATGTGATGAGGGTCATTTTGAAAATGGAGCTTGAGTGTCTCTGCGGTAGATTAGGCTTTGAAGAGCATATGTCATAGATGCATATCAAAATCGCAGTGGAAATAATCACAGTCTCCTGAAAGAATGCATTAGGTAAAAACAAAGCTAAGGATATTTTTGATCCTTTAGACTGGAAGCAACCTAAACAGGCCATTGATGTTTCATGTCTTTGCTTCATGTCAGTCTGTTGTAGAATTAATAAAGGGAATTCACTTTTAATATAAAAAAAATCCGCAGTTATTTTGTTCCTAAAAAATGGAGCTATGGAGAAGTTGACAAGATTATCTTCTGATCAAGGCTATATAAACAATTGTATGCATATACATTTATATTATGTAAATAAATAAATTAGTGTTTTTTTTTTCAGAAAACTGCTGAACAGCAACTTTGGCACCAACAAACACAAGAGCTCTAGGGCGAAGCAGTTTTTGAAAATCAGTTCCTATTAATATCAAGTGATCTTCTGAACTATTAACTGAATTAGAAAAAGACAGAACTCTTAAAAATGAAAGGAAAAGAAAACAAACAGATGCAGTGTTATAGAGTTGACGTCCCTGCATGCTAGCAATTCAGCTTGGCTTTAATTAAAGGGATATTTAACCAGAGATCTCAGACTGAACCTCAGTAACTTGTGCAGACATTTAATTATCAGTTTCATGTAGTCTCTCTCACACTTTTGGTGTTTTTCATGCTCGACTGATTCGTGTCAGAGTTTGGTTCATTTCAAACTTGTTTTTAAACTTTTCAACAAGGCTTTAAAGCCAACATTCAACATCTGTGTTGACATACATTGATTTTATCAGTTACAGATATGACTTTATTTGACTTATAATTCGAAAGTAATTGACTAACTGAATTACAATTTAAAAGGAATTCTCAATTTTCAGTGATGCAAAACCCGGTTCTCCTCTTCAATCTTTATCTGGCTAGTGGTAAACAACTGTGCTCACATTGATAACGCAACATACGGCAGTTTGAACTCAAAATCACAAAGATTCAAGAGTGACAACTACATTTCAATACAGGTGTGAATCCCCTAAATTATCATTGTGTGTGTACAGAACAGAACTCACTCTCGAAATCCCACTGATGTACGCAATTACAATAGCAGCTTTCTAGAGTCTCATGCATTTGGTGTATGCTATTTTTCACCAAAGTAATATTACAACAACTAAGAACTCGTTATGTTTTGCGATTTTAACTAAACCACCATCGACAGAGCTGTTGTGCTTTATGTTTGGAAATCTGCCTTGCAGAATGTGCTCTTGATGGGTTGTCAAGTCCACTTATTATAAGCAACACTTACTAAGCATCTTTGAGCTTGTTGATTGGGCTCAGTTTATAAAGTAGGCAGGTGCATGTCACCATGTTAGCAGCTTATTGCAAATTTGGATTTAAGTTATAATGACTGTTTATTTTTCTTTCTTTCTTTTCTTTTTTTTCTAGCAAGTCTGGTAATGGCTAAGCATCAAGATGTACCTCATTCCCATTTCGCACATACAGAAGAGAAACACAACTCTAATATGCATTTAAATACATCATCAACAACTAGTTCATTTTAGCAAATGCAGTTGTCACTACCTGAATGTTTCGCGAGTTAATTTGGTTGTAGAATGTAGTTTTCACTTTCATGCATTACTAAACTCTGTGTGCAGTTTACGTTGTAGAGCAAAATGTATCATTAAGCTATGCTTACCACATACCTTATTATTACCTTAATATTAGGTTTTGACGTCGTGACTGCAGCATGCCTTTTCAGGCCATTTAATGATTAACTTTAGGTTTAACCCTCTAGGCCTCTTCGGTCATTTTTGACCGAAAAATGTTATATTTTGAAATTTTAAAAATCGTAGCTTCATCGGAAAGTATGGGAAATACTAAAAAATACAACTCAGAGAATATTTTGGCCAAATCAGCCACTGTGCAGAAAAAAGTGCACAGCAATCAAGGGGTGACACTCTAAAATATAAAGAGTGCAAAATAGACACCCACACACACACATGCGCGCGCACACACACACATACAAGTTTTATGTAACATGATAATCAAAACCTGATATTTATATAACCAAAAATATCTAAACCTTGACAAAAAGTAGTCTTTTAGAATGTCTAAATATATATCTAAAAGCAAAACCTAATAAAATTAAGAAATTATGTCTAAAAAAAAATAGGAATCCATTTATTGAAAAATAATAATTGAATAATGAAATAAAAATATATTAATTCTTAAAAATTTCAGTTTCCCACCATTATTGGTGGCCCTGCTATTTCCTATTGCAAGTCAATATGGTATCTATAGTTTAAGGGACTAAACTGTCATTGAACAAAATTTATTGAACAAAAATTCAAATCAAAATAAGAAAGACTGAAAGATGCTAGAATACAGTAATCCTGCCAAACAGAATTTAGAGTAAATGTATCACTCGCTCAAGCCACTGAAAGCCTTTTCCGGCGTTCTACAAGTTCACTGTATCCCTCCGTCTCTCGCTGTGTTTTCTTTTCGACCCTGCTTCCTCTGTTCCATTTTCTCAGTGTTTGGATTAGGGCAGACTTGAACTTCCCCCGTCTCCCAGCCAGTCATGAATCATAGTGTGGCAGAGACCGCAAGACCCAGGGGGGCTGTCAACCCCTCCTGACGGGGCCCAACCTCAACATAACAAGTGGCTGATGGCTACATTTCGACCAGCTCAAGCACTGCTCGGGGCCCAGGGATTATATCGGGACACCATTAGACAAAAGGAGGAGACACTTGTAGAAAAAAAGCCTAAAAGCTGATGTTAGCATCTGCAGTAATTCAGATTTATTGACATCATCGAGTATACATGATGCAAATGGTGATGACCTTTGAGATTTGACTGCATGAACTCTTAGTTGCAAAGCAGTTTGTCTCTCAATACAATACAGACATGTCTAGGGTGACTATACATCCCCTTTTTCCTGGACATGACCTGGCCGGGATTTCTAAATTGCTTAAAATGTCTAGGTTTTGGCTTTGTTTTCCTACAGGTTTCATACTTGCTGAAGGTATTGACTGAAAATAAGTTTGTCCAATAGCATGCTGGCATTGTATATAATCAACCAATTATAGTGTGTGAGAATGTGGGATCTACAGAGAATGGTCAAATCAATGTAAATTACACGTACATATAATGTAGAGAGCCCGTCAATAGGAAAACAAAGCCAAAACGCTCAATACAACAATTTCTGTCCTTCCGAATGCTGAGACTGACCAATCAGAATCAAGTATTTTTGAGAGTTGTGAAATAAGATAGAACTACAGTACATGAAAGGGATGACTACTGTATCAGTTAATGTTTAATACACTTGTGTCTTCATGTGATTTTACATTTGACTCTGTGATATATTACAGAGGAGGAGGTATGTCTTAAGAGCGGCGATAAAACAAAGCAAATGTTGCATTGTAGAGATTGAACATGAAGTATGCCGTTAGGAAAACAGTCCTGATGTAATACCTCACATATATTTATGCCAGCTTTCCCACAGGCACAAATACAGATTTCAGTGTTGTTAGCTGCAGCTTAGCTTTGCATTATTTTATTTTTTATTTTTTTTCACGGGTCTCCAGAATATAACCCACACTAATAATTCAACACACACACACACACACACACGTTTGTTTCACTATATTAGTCAGAACATCTCATAGTTTTCCTATCAGGTCAATGGTATTTTATATGTCCTAATATTTGTAAACCTTTTAAAATAGTCAGTTCAATGGGTTTCATTATATTAGTGAAAACAATGAATCTTACATGAATCGTTTTAATTAAAGATAAGAAATGGACGTGTGGAATTGAACATTGACCTTAATTGGCTGACATTTTTGTCCTCAACTTTATATTTAACATGAAAATAGTGTGGAAACAAAACTTACATTACAAGCTATTACAAATGTATGAAGGGATTAGGAAATGTTACGTTCATTATTGTGATTGCATATTTCAAATGAAGGGTTTGGTTCAACATTCAATTGCAGTTTATTATTGCATTTGATCCAAATTAAGTACATATAGCAAATGCAGAGATTTGTCAAATTTGCATTTATTATTGCCACTGTTGATCACAAAAATCAAAAGGAAATGAAGAAATTCTGACTGACAGAAATTTGCTAGATATTCCATACAATCCTACCCAACCCAACTTCACAGCTTCCAAGGTCAACTTAACTGCATGGAATGTTTAGCTAGACTACAAGGTCAACACTGATTTTGCATGTGTGGACAGATCCAAATACCTTGTCTTAGCAATCCATAATTCATTGAGAGGCTGGTTTTGTTACACCTGACAATGTTGATTAATATTTATAATCTGAAAAAAAATTTTCTATATCAATGTTAAGATTTCATTTTTATGCATTTATTTTTGTACATTTATTTCTTTATTTATTGATGCATAAAATGTTTTTTGTTTCTCATCAAAGTTAAAATTTTATTTGTATGCATTTATTTTTGTAAATGTATTTATTTTCAACAAATGAACTAAGTTCTGGAATGAAAATACAGTGACTTTCATAGTTCATGTTGAGAAAATCTTTTTGAACACTTTTCCAGACAGGCATGAAAAAGTTTGTGTGCGGCAGCACAACAGCTGCTCTTGTTGCTAAGGTAAACAGGCCGTGCCGCTCTCTCACTTTCATTTTGTGTCATTACTCCTCCAAACGAGCGGAAAGGAAAGTCACTCACCGTAGTAACAGCTCCCTGGACGGCCGTCTCCATGCAGAACCTTGCCAAAAATCACTGGTTGGTTGTTTGCCCACGCACTGAGAAAAAAAGAGCAGCGCCATTTCTGAGCTCACACCAAGTTGGGGGCGTCCGGAGGTCTTATCCCTTTAGACCACTGAGATATTTGGGGTGGTGGAAACAGCTTTTCTCAACCTTGAATTGGCATATACAGCATATATTACTTCTAAATGTTACTTCCAAAAATCAGGATGAAAAAACATGAGCTTCTGAGCCTACAACAAAGAAAATCAACAAAAAGGAGAGATTTTGCTTGAAACTGAGACTTTAATTGAATTGCAAAAACTGAATTGTTTTCAAACAGGTTTCCCAAATATTCTGTCAATCTGGCATTGGTCAGACAAACAGATAGCCCCACCCCAAACTTACACCATTGGTTAAGCTGTTGCTATGTTGGACTGCTCGAGATACTCAAACAAACAGGGCAATGTTTTGATAGCAGACGGAGTCATAGTGTTTACACTTTTCAGAGGGCAACATCTAGGAATGTAACGATTAACCGCGAGCCGGTTGAAAATCGATTTAAATATGTGACGACTCAAATCGGTTGAGATGCTAAACAAATCGCGATTCAGTTATGGGTAGGAGTGTATATGAATGCATGTCTGAGGGAACTTACTGTCTTTAGAAAAGTTTAGATGGTAATTTTTCTTTTCATCTTGCCTCTGTATAATGCACATTAAAATTCATAAATGCAGCACTGCTTTGTTTACAGCAGAAACCAAGAAACGCTTTACGCGCCACCTGCTGGCAGAGAGTGAATCTGCGTCTCATTCAGCTCATCTGCTGTTTTTGTTTCATGCAGATATTTTTTATCCACAATTTCACAAAACTGAAGTCAAACCATTCTGTTTTTGCTTCAAATTTCGAAATTATACAATCTAATTTAGATTAAAAACTGCTCACGTTGCATGCATGCAGCATCTTTGTTTGGATCATGATTAAACTGCAGTGGTTGCCTCTAATTTTAAATAATAGAGCACATACAAAGCCTTAGTTTTTCTTTTTATATGAAGAGATTTATTTGATTTATGTTACTTATTTATTTGATTTGAGGCTTGTTTAAAAAAAAAAAAAGTTTTGTTATTTACATTTACATTAAATTTAAATTGTTATTTAGCAAATGCTTTTATCCAAAGCGCTTAACAAATGAGGACAATAGAAGCAATCAAAACCAACAAAAGAGCAATAATATGCAAGTGCTATATTAGTCTATTATTATAGTGTTATATTTCAATTTCACAAAGAAACGTCCAAGCATTGTGGCCCAAGCAAATAAAAGGACACGCATTTAATTTATAATTTTTCTTAAATCTCATTTTGTAAAAAAAAATTGTGAATCGAATTGAATCGTGAAATCAAAATTGTGAATTGAATCGAATCGTGAGTTGAGAAGATCTTAACAATGTCTCAAACTGTGCTCAGAACTGCCAAGATTCCAAAGTTTGCATTCAAAAGTCAAAGATTTTAATTTTGCAACAAACATTTCCCAAGACCAAGTGATTTTATATTTCAGTGCTCTTACCGTATGTCAACAATTGTCTCACTTCAGAAATGTTCAACCTTTACAGCCCCACCATCCAAACTCTCAGCCAACCCAGATACTACCATTATTAAATAAACCAAAAAGTACATTTTTTTACTTGCAATTATTTACCATTACCCTCTATAATGTTTAACAGCTCATTAATGCACCACATTTAGATACAGAAAAATACAGAATATTCGTCTTAACAATACCATATGTTATGTCCTATATATATCTGTCTTCATGCACCTGCAGTGTTTATGGACCCACAGGGGTCCCTGCTGGAAAACAAAGCCTTGTGGAAATTTAGGAAAAACACTGAAGATTAAAAATGAGCCTCTGCATCTAACAGAGTCTCTAATGTTAAGCTAAAGTTACCTGTCTTTTTCCCCATACCATTCCCCCCAAAATTGCTTTTGATATTTAACATTCAAACCAATAAGTCTGGCTCTAGCCAAACATAGAGGAAAAAGGAATGGTACACAGTTTAATACTGTGTTCAAACTGTTCAAAAGGGAATAAAGTTGAAGACCTTTGATATTTTAATATTCAAGAAGCAATCTCACACACTTCTCTGCTTGCCAAAACTCACTGGTTATGGTTCAGAGCTCTTAATAGAGGGTAAAAGTGCAACATGATCTTTATCCATATTCGATATTGGCTGAAGTCAAACTCTCTCTATATCTGCTTTAGTTATAAGTTTCAGTACAAAACGCCTGCCAGACGATCCTCGGCTCATTTTCTCAAAGATCCTTTGTGCTGTCATGAAGTGACGGGTGTCTCTAAGGTTAATTGCAAATACAATTCCCAACGATAAGAACAGGAGCAGACAGGAGAACAAGGAATGAGCTTTTAGCCTTTTTTCCAGAGGTCAACATTCAAACCGCAGATAACGCACTAACTACGTCCTGCATGTGACAGCCTCACAATTCCAACTCTGGTTTGAGTGATTGGTGGGATTGTGGTCGAGTGCTGTGTCCATGTTCCATTCTCCAAGTCTTATCTCCAAGCACATGACTCATTACTGTGAGCTGTGCCCCACATTCATTCGCTCTTAAGACCGCACCGAATCAATTGGACATACCCAGTCAGCAGATTAGTAATCTAGAGTCTGCCAGCAAAATAATACATCCGTTTTTTGGAGATTTTATGCTACACCAGAGTAAACAAGCACTTGGAACGTGTAAGTCTGAAAGAGAGAAATGTGCTGTCAGCATTCTTGAAAATCAGCTGCCTGTGGTAAAAAAGCTGATGTGGAAGTATAACTGGGTTTTGGAGAGTAAATTCATCACGATTTTTACAATATGCTAAGACAAACTCAACCAAGACAATGTTAGATTGTTGTGAGTGGTTGCTTTGCTGTGTGGTTGTTAGGGTACCCATGGTGATTCCTTACAGGGTAAAGGATTCCTTACAGGAGGTAAATGATCCCATTCACAAGTGTAAGATAATCTGGTCTCTATATATGTTTCTTTAAAGACAGGTTTTTACTATATGTGACCCTGGACCACAAACCCAGTCTTAAGTGTCAATTTTTCAAAATTGATATTTATACATCAGCTGTAAGCTGAATAAATAAGCTTCCCATTGATGTATGGTTTGTTAGACTAGGACAATATTTGGTTGAGATACAACTATATGAAAATCTGCAATCTGACGGGTGCAAAAAAAAAAAATCAAATATTGACAAAATCATCTTTAAAGTTGTCCAAATGAATGAAATCCTTAGCAGAATCTAATCCAAAAATTACGTTTTGAATATTTACGGTAGGTAAATTTACAACAAGTATTCATGGACAGATATTACTTAATATCCTACTGATTTGGCATAAAAGAAAAATTCCTTATAATTGACATACAATGTACTTTTGGTATTGCTACAAAATAACCCAGATGCTTTTGTTGCTCCAGAGTCCACATTAAGGTCTTCCTTTAAATGTGTTCACACTTTTTAAACAAAAATATGGAAGAGTAAATTCATATATTATTTTAAACAACTGTAATCTGCCAACGGATTGTTATTATTATTATAGATTATTATGATATATGCTTTCATTATTGTTTTCAAAAAGTAATAGCAGCCCTTAACAAGCCACATAGTTTGAGGTGCATAATATGTTACATGAAGAAGTTGTTTAATTCTAGCATTAGTGGTTTATTCAAATCTCTAATCCCAAGTATGAGCAGTAATACTAGTCATGCTTGCCTTAGCAAATACCACTAATGCATTTTGTGGTTGGTGCGAACACAGAAATTGTGATAATGTTGTTTTGATGCATCAAAAGGTGGCATTCTCTCATCTGCATTTAAATGACTCCATGAAATGACTTGGCAAAATATATTGCATTTTGATTGCTAGAGCCAAAACAGAGCACTAAATTTAATCTTTCAAAATGTTATACTGTGCAATTTGAAGGTGGAAACTTTGAGTTGCATTTAATCAGGCCATTTCACAGCATGACGCATATTTGAAAACTTCCCTACAGCTCAAACTAATGACCCCCAGTCTCTCAATATTTGATTGGCTTAAGGAAGGTTGCAGTGCTGTTGACTGCAATGTGAATATATAGATATTGATACTTTTATTATTTTCTTTGGATTATTTTTGAATGAATACTGCACAAGAGACCAGGAATTGGTTAAAGTAAATACTGTAGTTTCAGTGTTGATTTCATGTTGACCATAAGCATCATTGACATTTGAGCACAGAGAATAAAATCCATCTGTCTCTCACAGATATGATGGAGCTTTTAATAAGTTCAAAGTTCTATAGAAAAGAGTCTAAGAAGAGTTCTATGAGTTCTATAGATTGGATCAGTTCAGGGCTTTTGGACCACTGTGCACAGGTTTTTTTTTTCCCTTCAATTAGCGGCTTTAAAATCATACTGCAAATTTTCCATATCCTTCCCACTGGGCGAATGAGTGGTGCAAAGCTTTCCCTCTGGCCCAGCTGAGGGAGCCAACATGGGGGAAATCTCCCAGTTAAAGCTGCGAGGTTCAAGCTATAATATCAACCACTTTTACAACACTGTTTTCAAGATCTGAGGAAGTGAAATATGTGAACTGATAGGCTGGATGCTTATTAACCTCAGACTTTTGTAAAAATAAAGAGACTTGTAACAGTAAGCCAGCTAAGGCCAAAAAAAAAAGAAAAAGACTGAAGCAGGGAAACAACTAAATAATTCAGCCCTGTCAAGTTATTATAAAAATAGGAGACAAAACTATTTTTTTTCTTCATTTTTATAAATGCAAATTTATATATAACTACAAATCTATATATAATATAAATAACTCCACTCTAAAAAAAAAATGCTGGGTTAAATACAACAAAGCGCTGGGTGAAATATGGACAACCCAGGATTGGGTTGTTTTGGACCCAGCGTTGGGTTACTGCCCAGAAGGGTTATGTTAAAACTTTAACCCAGCCTGTTGGTTGAAAAAACAACACAATCGCTGGGTCAAAAACAAGCCAATAGCCTGTATTTAACCCAGGCATTTTTTACGCGGCATGATAACTACATCTGTACAACCATGAATAAGTAACGGATGAATTACAGACTTCATAAATTGAATAAAAACATAAAAAGCAGAAACGCACTGATTTACATTTGTCATTTTGTAGAAGTAGAGTTTATTTACTTCACAATCACTTCACAACTCTTAAATACAAACTTCCCTGGAACACTTGAATGGAACCATCATTTTGCATATCTGTAACCAATTGTAATGTTGTATTTAATTAAAATTTTCTCTACTTATTGTTGATGCCTTTTCATGTTTATTGCCCAAAATCACACATATCTCAGTGTACAAGGCCTGGGCTAACAGCTCATAGCAGTTTAACCTCTAACTAGCTACTTCAATCAGTCTTCCAGAAGTGAATCCAGAATCTAAGTGGAACTTAGCTTGCATTCAGTGGAAAGAACAACATTATGTTAGCTTGTTTGCATAGCTAATGATAAGGTATGACTATATTTGTTGTACTTAGGATGTCTGTTTCTTTCAAGCTGTAAAAAAAACAGTCTTTAAATCATCCGTTAAATACTAATTAGTATGAGTTTGCCTGTTCAAACTCATAAAGGCCTGTTTACCAACTAGAACGCCACAGTCAACAGGTAAAGCCTCACTTCACTTCACTGTGAGCAGGCATGCCAATACAAACAGTTAAATTTATGATGAAGGACCTCGAGTTTTACAAGCTTGTGAGGCGTGAGCTGCCTGCCGGTGATGTAATCTCACAGTTGTGAGCGTTTGGGTACAGAAAATGAGAAAAGGGAATAAAAATAAAATAAAAAAGCTATTTCCATTTCACATAACTTCCTTACTTCCTCTATTAAAAGGGATTAGGCACCGTGGGGCTGCACCTGTGTAAATGCCCACATCAGAGCCATGTTTAAGGGGTTTGTTTTCAGAAACCTCTCTGTAACAAGCTATGCAACCTGGTCCCCTGCAGGCGATATGAAGTGAACGACCCGGGGTTCGTGCGGCGGGACTCTGTGGATGCTAGTTGGGGTTGTGTCAGCACCACATGTCTGTGGCCCGCAGGCTGTGAGATACCGCAAGGAGCCAGAGTCTGGTAGAATGAGGTCAGCTCTGATATACACAGGACTAGGGAGTGAAACAATAAGGGTTGAGGCGGAAAACAGCAGAGGGAAGCTCATTGTGAATTCTCTGCATGGCTCGCGTAGTTCTGAAGTGCCTGCCAGGCGAGGGAATCCTGAGGGATTGTGTTCTGGTCTTGACTGTAGGTTTGCTTGGAAATTCCCACCTGTGCCCTTTGCCACTTCTTTAGTGTACCATTTAGAAGTGTTATCTCAAACCGCACGCTATGAATTATCTGCCCAGGAAGAGAGGCTGATCTTGATTTGTGGCTGATTCACTGAATTTAAGATGCTGTAAAAGGTTTTAAACTTTCAGTTTAAAAGGTCAGACCTGATGCTGAGATCATGGATCTGACAAACCTTTAGAGACTGACCAATACCCTAAATAATCAACTTTGGTCTGCCATTCGTCCTGCACCATTTGTGATAATGATGCCATTGTGTCTGGCTTGTTGAAGAGAGCTGTACTTTTACTTTTCTAAGCAATCTATTTTGTTTCTTTTTTTTATAATCAATTAATTTAATCATATATATTTTTAATTGTTTTATTTCATTTAATTTCATTCTCCATTTGGAGGCACCTTGCAATCATACAGAACATCCTAGCAACATCAACTGAGAAAATCAACCCTGGCTCATTGCAAAAATGTGCATGTGGTTACATTTCTGCAAAATTATATTGCACTGCTTTTTGCATGTTTCACAACACATTCAAAGTGAAATATCCAGTGAGCAGTACCAAAAGTGATCTCAGTTATATCTGAAACAGATAAACGTGAATTTGGCAATGATTCATTATGTTGGTTGTTGTAGGTATCACATCCATTTGGAAATGAAATGTCTGGTGCTAAAAGTTAATGCTCTATCGCATTTAAATATAAAGTATCGCCTAAACTAAACCTGATTCTAAACCTAACCAATAGTGTTAACAAAAGCAAACATATTTGCTGAAGCAACCATGCCATTTTAACTCTTTGAGTTCTTTTATCATCACTTGTCTTTCATGGGACATGTTTCTCAGCATTCCACCTTACCGGGTGCGCTACCAAGCAAGTTTGCTGTGTCAGAAAAGCCTACATATGGAGCTCAAAATGTATTAGTTTACATATCATGCACTATGCACTAAAATTGTTTTCGGTCATAACATAATATTGTGCAACCCAGGATCATAGGAAATATGTGCCTCTAAATAAATTTCTGCAACACCGTTATTACGTACTTTCCTGCATGTTTCGTGGCAGTTTCAAAGTGAAATGTCCAGAGAGTGGTACTAAAACACATGTTCAATACGTGACCGTGGCCATTTTTAATACCTTGGTACAGGCATGCATTCCTGCATGTTTATTACACTGTTTGGGGTACATATTGAGGCTGTCGCTAAAGGTTAATGCTATATCGTGTTGGAAATATCCCCAACACCAAACCCAACCCTAAACCTACCCGATAGTGTAAATACATAGCAAATGTATTTGTGATTGCAAACCGTGCTAATTTTCAATTCCATGTGGATTGGAACTGTTTGTAGAACCGTAGGTTCACGCAGCTTCTTCATCTCTCCAAGCTGCAACGCCGTATCTTACGAGCAAAATACTGAATCAGAAAAAAAACTTAGGCATATGAAGTGTATATGTGGACGAAAACTTTCAACAGTATCAGTTTTCAAAATTCTGCGGATGTTAAAATGGTTCTGAATCATAACATAATATTCTGCAAGCAAGTGTGTGCAATTAGCCTTCATAAATCAAAACTCTGTACCTGTAAACCATACTTTGTGTGAAAAGGAATAAAAGTTGTCGGGGTTTTACTGCCTCTACACTCTTAAAAATAAAGGTGCTTCAAAAGGTGCTTCAAGCGATGCCATAGAAGAACCATTTTTGGTTCCACAAAGAACCAGTCAGTTTAAAGAACCATCTCTTTCTTACCTTTTTATAATCTGAAGAGCCTTCTTTCGCCACAAACAACCTTTTGTGAAACAGAAAGGTTCTTCAGATGTTAAAGGTTCTTTATGGAACCATTTAGACAAAAAGGTTCTTCTATGGCATCGTGAAGCACCTTTATTTTTAAGAGTGTAGTGTTCATTTCAACTGGAAACTGCAGTGATTTCTACATATAGGTACATTTATTTCAGTTTTGCAGAAATGTTTATAGAGAGACGTATTTCCAATGAGCCTACATTGGTATTGTGTAAGGAACCGTGTGAAAGTAAGCCTTTATTAATCACTAATCTGCCCTGTAATAAGCATTTGTCTATGCAGGAATAAAAGTTGTTGGCGTTTTACTGTTTGATTTCACCTGGAAACCGCAGTAAAAGGTATGTATTGGTACATTTTTGGAGTTTTGTAAAAAAGAGCCTGAACACCCTAGCAACCTCACGGCATACTAATATCCACTCTGAATACCTTAGCTACTCTCATTTGTGATTGTGAAAAAAAAATCTCCTCCTATTTAAGAGCGTATTTTCATTATTTTCAATTTGTCTATCCTATTTTGTGTCATATGCAGAGAAAATTTTGCTCACAGTCAGTAAAGCACACTGGGGCTTATTATAGTGAAACAAGCCTGCCCTCCATAATGTAACGCTAATAGGCCCTGTATTTGGTTTTAAATTGTATGCGTGTGTGGTTGTGTCTTTGTGGGAAAATGACTGAGCGTGCCTAGCAAACAACTAAAAGTCTCCTCAGATGACATTTGAGAGCATATGTCTCAGAGGCTTCAGCTACATTGACTCCCTAAGTCTTCTCAATCCTGACGTGCCTGTTTATCCACAGGGCTTCCCCAAATGCTGGTTATGTTACCGTTTAGAGAGGATGTAACGTCTCTTGTGATGGCTTTTGTGCTCGCAGGAAGTGTCAACACAGTTGAGATTGGGTTTGTTCGAAATTGCATAGTATCATAATACTTGCTTCTTCATTGTATAATGTGTGTACTGTGCACATTTTCTATATGATACCAGGATCACATATTACAGAGATAAGCAGTATACAACGACTGAGCCAAATACTGTATCCTTGAGCTTAACTCGACTTTACCAATGAATAAATAAAATGTATTTATTTATTTATTTAATTTTATTTAGCAGTTAAAACACCAACAACTTTTATTCCTGCATAGACAAATGATTATCACAGGACAGATTAGTGATTAAAAAAGGCTTACTTTCACACGGTTGCTTACAAAATACCAATGTAGGCTCATTGGAAATACATGTCTCTATACACATTTCTGCAAAACTTAATTTTTTTTTACCAATATGTAGAATAATATTTATTTATTTGTTCGTTCCTTCCTTCCTTCCTTACCTCCTTCCACAATGTGACAAATAAACCAGGAATAATATAAGTCATGATTTCGCCAAGAGTTAAGAGATTTTTACTTTCAAATTAAATCAAATTTTCTAAAGAAATTTTATTTCCAAATCATAGGTGAATGCTACATGCTGAGGTCATATGACAACAGTTTAGCATACTACTGTTTATCATTTATCATTGTATATTAAATACATTAAAATGACTGTTTCATACTACTATTTTTCATGCTAAAAACAGTTGAGAGTGTATAGTGTTTACTGTGCAATATAGTATTCCATTCACAATTTAGCCTTTTACCTTGACACACGTCGGGATCGGGCATACTTTAACCTTTTAAATGATTCTTATTTGAGGATTAGGAAGTCTATCCCGAATGAATTCACACAGTTGTGACAGCAATTCTTAATTTTAATAGACAAATAACAAAATCTTTACCACTAGTAAAGAATGACCTCATTCTACCTGGTTACACAGGTATCATTGTAGGCAAACAAACATGTTGTACAAAAACGAGTAAAAGGAACAAAAAGTAGATTATTGTTCCTAGAGTTTTGCCAAACAGAAGCCTAATCCCGCCTTTTCCTTCTACAATATCCATTTTCAGGAAGAGATCAGGTGACAACCCTCAAAGCAAAGAAGCCTCGCTATTTTAGAGGCAACATGATCAGCCTTTTATGGAACATCATTGTCCATTCATAATGTCACGAACTTGATAGAAACTGCTGGAAAGAAAGGAAGTCCAGACATCACACAAAGAAATCTGCTAGAGCTGCAGGAATACTGCAGGGATGCGCAGGAAGGATCCATCCCTGAAGGTCCGAATTACAAACACCGGATGTAAAGTTCCATTTGAAAACAAAAAATGAAAGCCTTAAAGGTTATTCCAGGGATAGATGGAGGTGATAGAGTGACGGTGAAGGTGAGCTGAGGCAGGTGGTGAGCGCTCGGGGAGGGCTGTAAGGGAATCTGAGGCACACCTGCTCTTGTCGGGACGGCCCGTGAGAATCGAGCTTCTTTCATCGGCCTGTCGGTTTAGAGGGGCCAGACGGCTGTGTTGCCAGAACACTCACACACAATGGGATCGGGAAGAATAGGCATGGATTTGCTCTTTTAGGCCCTCTTGTTACAACATTTTTTTTTTGACGGGACCTCATTACAACAACTGCCGAGCTTTTGATCATGGGCAGCCTAACGCCTCGTACTTGGATTGTATAGACTTCGAGGAAAAAAAGACATTTGCATTGGTAGAGAGGGAATCTGTGAGAAGAAAACTTTGCAGTTCTTGGAATGGCTTGGGGTTACAAAAAAGGCAGCTTGCGAGATTTTTTTCACACAGATTTTACACAAAAGACACTATAGTTTGTGAACATGAGCATAAAACATGAGAATTAATCAGCAGAGATTGCTGATATTTTGAACTGCTTCTGTTCTGTTTGGGGTTCGCAGGAAGTAACACCAAATCCCTTGCATGCATATGCAGAAACGTGCAGAGTGTTAATGGGACACTACACCCAAAAAAGAAAATTCTCTCATCATTTACCCAGTATGCGTTTCTTCTGTTGAACACAAAAGTAGATATTCTGAAGAATGTTGGTAACCAAAAAGTTGACGGTAGCCATTGACTTCAATAGTATGGTGCCAACACAACTGTTTGGTTACTCACTTTTTTCAAAATAACTTATTTTGTGTTCAGCTGAAGAAATAAACTCATATGAGCTATCCCTTTAATAAAATGAAACGTTATGATTTGTCATATGATTTTGTCGTTTCTCTTTTTTGTGTTATATCAAATGCAATGCCACAAAGCACAATGAATATGCAATAGAAATGTATGTCCACTGTCTTTGCTTATTGTAAAAATGGCATTTATTTATTTGTTTGTTTGTTTACTCTTTAATAAGTTAAGTGGGACACAATTGTTAGAAATATCCATTCAAGTGATGTTATTTTAATTTACTTATTATTTAGTAGTAGCAGCAGCAGCAGCACAGCAGTATTTATGTCTGTACGTTTGGATGTCTGTATGTGTGTGTGTGTGTGTGTGTGTGTGTGTGGCCGTTGTGTGTGTTGTTGTTTGTTTGTTTGTTTGTCTCGTCGTGTCTGTTGTTTGTTTACTATTTAATAAGTTAAGTGGACCCACATTGTATCATAAATATTCATTCAGTTTATTTATTTTACTTATGATTAGTAGCTAGTAGCAGGCAGCAGCAGCAGAATTTAGTTTATGTATGTATGTATTTATGTATGTATGTATTTGTTTGTTTGTTTGTTGTTTGTATGTTTGTTTGTTTACTATTAATAAGTTAAGTGACCACATGCATCATAAAATTCATTTCAGTTTATTTTATTAATTATTTATTAGTAGTAGTAGCAGAAGCAGCAGCAGAAGTTTTATGTAATTTAGGTTATGTATGTATGTATTTGTTGGTTTGTTTGTTGTTTGTATGTTGTTTGTTTTACTATTTAATAAGTTAAGTGGAAACATGGTTCATAAATATTCATTAATTATTTATTTATTAATGTACTTATTTATTAGTAGTAGTAGCAGCAGCAGCCAGCAGTAGTATGTAGTGTATGTCTGTGTGGGTGTGTGTGGATGGGTGTGGGTCGTGTGTGTGTGTGTGTGACTATTGTGTGGTGTTGTGCTGTGTGTTTGTTTGTTTGTTGTTTGGTTTGTTTTTGTGTTGTGGTCTGTTTGTTTGTGGTTTACTATTAATAAGTTAGTGGACCCACTTGTATCATAAATATTATTTCAATTTATTTTATTTTAATATTTACTATGTAATTTAGTAGTAGTAGCGCAGCAGCAGCAGTATTTATGTATATTTATTTATTGATTTATTTATTTATTGTTGGTTTGTTTGTTGTGTTTGTTTGTGTACTATTAATAAGTTAAGGGACCAACATTGTATCATAAATATCATTATTAAATTTATTTTTATTTTAATTTACTTATTTAATTTAGTAGCGTAGCAGCTAGCAGCAGCAGTATTAGTTTTTATTTATTTATTTGTTTGTTTGTTTACTATTTAATAAGTTAAGTGGACCCACATTGTATCATAAATATTCATTCAATTTATTTTATTTTAATTTACTTATTTATTTAATTTATTTATTATTGTCGTAGTAGTGCAGCTAGGCAGTATTGATTTATTTATTGTGTTGTTGTTTGTTTGTTTGTTTACTATTTAATATAAGTAAGGGGACCCACATGATCATAAATATTCATTCAATTAGGTTATTAAATTTACTTATTTTTTTAGTAGTAGTAGCAGCAGCAGTCAGCAGTATTTATTTATTTGTTTGTTTGTCTGTTGTGTTTTTGTTTGTTTGGCTATGTTGTTAATATTTAATAAGTTAAGTGGACCCACATTGTATCATAAATATTCATTCAATTTATTGTATTGTACTTTATTTTATTTTACTTATTTATTTAGTAGTAGTAGCAGCAGCAGCAGTATTTATTTATTTACTTTATTGTTTTATCTGTAGTTGGCTGACTAAAAAACAACAACAATAATATATATATATATATATATATATATATATATATATATATTATATATTATATATATATATATATATAAAAAAAAAAAAAAAATAATAATAATAATAATAATAATAATAAGAATAATTAAATATGGTAGCAGCAGACTTGATGATAGAAGATAGATATGAGTAGGATAGATAGGTGAGAGAGATACATAGATAGGATAGATAGATAGATAGAAAATAGATAGTCGATCAATATTGGTTAGTAAAAAAAAAAAGGTTTTTACTTTGACGTGTATAGATTTTGGACACTTATGGGGTTTGGGCACTGCAAGCTACATGTTATTGAAACACCAAGAATGCCCTTTTTCTAAGAGGAAAGATTAAATAAGCATTATGTATCAGTATTATCAGTGAAAAATATTGCTCAAAGATCCTAAAGTTAAATTAATTGAATTAGATAAGGCAGCAGAAGGAAATCGCTCGGTTACGTATGTAACCATCGTTCCCTGAAGGAGGGAACGGAGACGTCACGTCGGAGGACCGACGAATTGGGATCTCGCCTAGAGGGACCAATCTACTTCGAGTGTAAAACTAAACGAGCCAATGCACAGTGGCATGCGATTATTGCATCCAGCTGCTGCTGATCACAGCGTGAGTATAAGTAGGCAGAAGGTGCAGCACATATTCAGGTTTTCGCTGAGAAGCTGAGCCGGCAACCCGGCCGCTCAGCGGTGGTACAGAAGCTATGGCGACGGGACGTGACGTCTCCGTTCCCTCATTCAGGGAACGAGGGTTACATACGTAAACGAGACGTTCCCTCCCAGTCGGTCACTCTCGACGTCACGTCGGAGGACCGACGAATTGGGATCCTACAAAAGGCCACAGCTACTGCCCCTTCCAGTGTCCTGTGGAAGCCACCTGCGCCCCTATTTTTTGGCGTAGGCCAGGGCTTCTTCACAAGAGGACCAGCTACTGCTGCTATGGCACTACCCAATGAGTAAGACTGGATAAAAACTGGGAAACGTACCCGTTCTACTTGGAACAGGGGCGTTACGGAAGCTCGAACCTTCCCGAAGGAGGTTTCGGAAGCAATACACATATGGACATCCCTTAGGTGCATATGGAAGAATGGAGGTGATTGAACCCTCTTGGAATGGCAGAAGTCTGCCGGGGAAACACGGGCTCAAGGCTATACCGTGGACTTTACACATATGAGATCCATTTAGGTCTTACATATGGAACCCAGCCTTCTACCGGTTCTCGAGTATTCAATGAGTGAAGGCCTGGCGCCGGACACTCCACCACGTCTGGCTGCCGAGAGGACGGAGGAACTCAACAGGGTCTACTGTATGGACTCTCTGGAGTGGTTTGCAAGCCGACCCGAAGCCGGGGCCTCTCAGTGATTCTACCCGTTTGAGGTGAGAACACAAAATGATACCGGCTCTACATGAAGGCTATGGAATCTAGTGAACGTGTTGGGGGTCGCACAGCCCACAACTCTACAAATATCTGTCAGTGAGGCACCACGAGCCAGCGCCCAGGAGGATGCAACACCTCTAGTTGAGTGAGCTCGCAGCCTGAGCGGGCAGGGCACACCCTGTGCCTGATAAGCCAGGGTGATGGCGTCCACTATCCAGTGGGCCATCCTCTGCTTTGAGACGGCATTCCCCCGTCTGCCGGCCTCCGTGACAGACAAAGAGCTGGTCTGAGGTCCTGAAGCTTTGCGTCCGGTCTACGTAGCACCTTAAGGCTCGGACGGGACAGAGCAAAGCTAGGGCTGGGTCTGCCTCCTCCGAGGGCAGCGCTTGGAGGTTCACCACCTGATCCCTGAAAGGAGTAGCGGGAACCTTGGGCACGTAGCCGGGCCGGGGCCTCAGGGTTACCTGGGAATCAGCCGGCCCGAACTCTAGGCACGAATCGTTGACCGAAAATGCGTGCAGGTCCCCTACCCTCTTGATAGAGGCCAATGCCAGCAGGAGCAAAGTCTTCATCGAGAGGAACTTCAGCTCCACTGCCTGTAAAGGCTCAAAGGGGGCCTGATGTATCTGGAATGCAAGTAAGCACCAGACTCAGGTCCCAAGATGGGTATCGAGGGGGGCCGTGGAGGATTTAATCTTCTCGCCCCCCTAAGGAACCTGACGATCAAGTCATGCTTCCCCAACGACCTCCCTTCTAAGGGGTCGTGGTTCGCAGCAATCGCCGAGACATAAACTTTAAGGGTGGAGGGAGACAGCCTTCGCTCCAGCCCTTGCTGCAAGAAGGACAGCACAACTCCGATCGGGCATCTCCGGGGGTCTTCTCGGCGAGAAGAACACCACTCAACGAACAGGTTCCACTTCAAAGCGTAGGCGTGTCTCGTAGACGGTGCTCTCGCTGAAGTGATGGTGTCAACTACCCCTTGGGGTAGGCCACCTAGAACCTCCGCGTCCCGTCCAGGGACCAGACATGAAGTTTCCAGAGGTCTGGACGCGGGGGGGGGGTGCCAAGGGGTGCCAAGGGGTGCCCCGTCTCTGAGTCAGTAATCCTTCCTCAGAGGAATCGGCCAAGGAGGGGCTGTCGCGAGGAGCATTAGTTCTGGGAACCAGGTCCGGGTAGGCCAATAGGGTGCCACCAGCAGGACCTGCTCATCGTCCTCCCTGACTTTGCACAGGAACTGTGACAGAAGGCTCACTGGGGGAAATGCATACTAGCGAAGGCCCCGCGGCCAGCTGTGTGCCAGTGCGTCCGTGCCGAGTGTTCCGTCGGTCAGGGCGAAAGAACAACTGGCAGTGAGAGGTTTCTGGAGAGGCAAACAGGTCTACCTGAGCGGCTCCGAAACGTCCCCAAACCAGCTGGACCGTCTGGGGATGGAGTCGCCATTCTCCCGGGCGCGCAGCTCGGGACAGCTCGTCGGCTGCCTGGTTGAGCAGCCCAGGAATGTGAACAGCACGAAGCGACCTCAGATGCTTCTGACTCCAGAGGAGGAGGTGGCGGGCGAGTTGCGACAAGCGACGGGAGCGCAGACAACCTTGTCGGTTGATACGCAACGGTCGCTGTGTTGTCCGTACCGACTAGTACATGCTTGCCTCGTAAGCACACTTTGAGACGGCTCAGGGCAAGGTGCACAGCCAGCAACTCGAGGCAGTTGATGTGCCAGTGCAGTTGGGGCCCCGTCCAAACCCCTGACACTGCAAGCCCGTTGTACGTGGCCCCCCAGCCGGTGGTTGAGGCATCCGTGCAAACCACAGAATGCCTGGAGACCTGCTCCAGGGGCACTCCTGCCCGGAGGAACGCAAGGTCTGACCACGGGGTGAAGGTTTGGTGGCAGGCCGGTGTCACTTGGACCCGGAAGGTGCCGCGTTGCCAAGCCCACCTCGGGACTCGGGCCATGGAGCCAGTGCTGCAGCGGTCTAATATGGAGTAGCCCCAGCGGCGTGACCACCGCCGCGGCCGCCATATGCCCCAGGAGCCTCTGAAACAGTTTCAGTGGGACCGCCATCCTGCTCTTGAACGTATTCAAGCAGTTCAACACCGACTGAACACGTTCCCACGTGAGGCGTGCTGTCTGTTCGACCGAACCCAACTCCATACCGAGAAAAGAGATCATCCTCTGCGTCGGGGAGAGTTTGCTATTTTCCCAGTTGACCCGAAGGCCCAACAGGCTGAGGTGTGAAAGCACCAAGTCCCTGTGCTCGCACAACTGATCCTGAGACTGGGCGTTTTTAGTATGAGCCAATCGTCGAGGTAGTTGTGGATGCGAATGCCCTGCTCTCTCGTGTGAACAAGGGCTGCCTCCGTAACTTTCTTAAAGACACGGGGCGACAGGTACAGCCCGAAGGGCAGGACCTTGTACGGGTATGCCCGCCCCTCGAACGCAAACCGCAGGAATGGCATGTGGCGCGGAAGGATCGAAACATGAAAATACGTGTCCTTCAGGTCGATCGCTGCAAAACAATCTCAGGGACGGATGCACCCGAAGATGCACTTCTGCGTGAGCATCTTGAACGGGAGCCGTTGAAGGGCCCGGTTCACGACGCGCAGGTCCAAGATACGTCTCAAACACCGACTTTCTTGGGTACAATGAAGTATGGGCTGTAAAAACCTGACCTAACCTCAGCTGGAGGGACCGGCTGTATCGCATCCTTCACCAGCAGGACTGCAATCTCTGCACGCAAGACAGAGGCATCTGCTGCTTTCACTGACGTAAAGTGGACGCCCTGAACTTGGGAGGGCGCCGGGCAAACTGAATCGCATAACCGAGCCTGACGGTTCGACGGAGCCATGGAGACATGCTGGGTAGCTCTAGCCAGGCTCCCAGACGCCGCGCAAGTGGCATAAACGGAACTACAGGCGTACCCGCAGTGGGGCAGCGTAAAAGAACGCAGGGACCCGGCCCGGGCATCTCTTTGCCGGTCCGAGGCGGGGTCTGAGTGTGTGCAACACTGACCTGCGTTTGAGCAGAGGGTGCGTGGGTGGTCCGTTGGTTCGTCCTCCCGATCCGCACACTGCTGCTCACTGGCGAGAGAGGAGGGTGAGTGTGATACGGCTATGGACCGTCCACAGCCCCCCGTCCCCTCAAGGGACCCAGAGAAGGGAGAAATTGCTCCTTCGTCGAGAATTTTGGTACCACTGACCGCGAGGCCAGTGGCAGAAAAAAAAAGGAAACAAAAGATTCTCCAACCGGCCCTCCTCCGGGGGAGGGAGTGGGGTGCTTACCATCTCCTGAAGAGCACGTCCTTCCACCTCTGGGTCGCCCGTCTCCGGTCCTCTTGCTCTCTCGCTTGCCACCAGTTTTGGCGGGGGCCTGGACGGGCGGGGGGGCTGGCCTGCGGCCGGCTCCTCGACGTGGTCTTGCTGGCTGCTGCGGACGCTGCGCGGGAGCCGGGGCCGGCGGCAGGGGGAAGACCTCAGGCGAAGAGCTGGTGAGGCGCGGCCGGGTGGCGGCAGCAGCTGCACGCCGGGGCAGGTTGTACCTGATGGCCTCAGTCTGCTTTTGGGCGGCGGAGAACTGCTGGGCGAAGTTCTCCAACGTGTCGCCAAACAGGCCGGTCTGGGACACGGGGCCGTTCAGGAATCTTGTCTTGTCCGCCTCACGCATGTCGGCCAGACACAGCCAGAAATGGCACTCCTGGACCACCATAGTGGACATCGCACGACCCAGAGACCGCGCCGTAACCTTCGGTGCTCGTGGCGCGAGGTCCGCCGCGGTACGGAGTTCTCTGCGAACTTCCAGGTCGTGACCACCCTCGTGAAAGTCCCTCAGTGCCTTGGCCTGGTGCACTGGCAATAACGCCGAAGCGTGTAAGGCGGACGCAGCTTCTCCACAGGCCGTATAGGCAGTGTCGATCAAGGCCGACAAGTGCCTACAGGCCCGGGAGGGCGCAACGGTTTGCCCCGCCAAGTCGGGCCCCACCCCCCCCTTAGCGGCATTTGGACACAATTGCATCGCAACTGACCGCTCCACCTGGGGGACTCCCGCGCTGGACCCCCATCGAGGGTGGCGAGGGAGGATGAGCCACTGTGCCGATTTCTGGCAGTGAAAGGTGCCGTCCAAGACCCAACGATCTCATCATGCACCTCCGGGAAGAAAAGCACCGAGGCGGGGCACTGAGAACCAGAGCGGACCACCCCGAGAACCAATCGTGCAACCTTGAGGGTTCGGGACGCGGTGGATCGTTCCACTCGAGCCCGACACTCTTGGCGGCCCGGGAAAGCATAGCCATCATTTCCGGGTCCGTCTCCGGCACCGCTGACCGCCCAGAGGGCGGCAGCGCTGACGGATCTCCATCCCCGGAAAAGTCCGGCTCACCCTCCGATACTGCAGTCGACATCTGTTCGTCGGGGGGAGCCTCAGAAGAAACAAGTGGTACCCCCCGGAAGGGTCCAGCCTGATCTACTGAAAGCTCCGCTGGTTTCGCAGTGCCGGCGGGTTCGGGCATCCCCGGAGGGGAATTCCTCACCCTGACCGTAAGACCAGTCCGCCCACCACCAGAAAAAAGACGCCCCCGGCTGCTGCCAGAGGGAACCCCAGATCTAGGCAGTGGCACGGGCACTCCGCCCCCTTGCAGGTAACGGAGTCTGGTCCGCAACTCCGAGATGGTCATGCCCCCGCAATGGGAGCATGAGGCATCCACGAAAGCCACCTCAGCGTGATGCATGCAAAGGCACGAGACCGGCGCGATAGTGACCATCCCCCGTGAGAAAGGTACCGACCGCACACGAAAAGCCCCAAGGATGGGTATGACATCTTTAAAAAGACGGTCTTAAAAAGACGTTCCAAACCGTGATGAAGCTCTTTAGAGGGTTTTTGCTATTTTAGGTGCCGAAGCGTCCAAGGGGAGAGGCCGTTCTGCAAACCACAGGGGTAGTGACAGCCTGCCTGTGTTGCAGGCCCACGCGACACGGGAAACCACGCCCCTGATGAAGCCGCGTACCACCAGCAGAGAGCCCACGAAGAGCGTGCTTGACGGTAGTTTTCATGCTGCAGAGGTCAGGAGCAGAAGATAGAACCCGCTGGGCTCCGATTAAGCGAAAAGCTGAATATGCGCTTCATCTGCTGCCTACTTATACTAACGCTGTTATCAGCGGCAGCTGGATGCAATAATTTCATGCCAATGTGCATTGGCTCGTTTTAGTTTACACTCGAAGTAGATTGGTCCTCTAAGCGAGATCCCAATTCGTCGGTCCTCCGACGTGACGTCGAGAGTGGCCGACTGAGAGGGAACTAGGCTTTATGTTTTCCATCATAATCACCATTCATCATCATCATCATCATCATCATCATCATCATCATTTTGTGAGCATGGAGTCTGCAGATTAAATCCTGGTATCAGTTTCAGACAGGGACAGAGGGCTTCAATGACATCCTTTAATCCCTGCTAAGAGTCCGGCTGCGGCTGAGGAGAATCGATCATCTGGAAACTTTAGTGATCTTGACGTCGCTTGCAATCTCAGAGTTTCAGCACGATCACTTTGTGTCACAATTCAGGAGAGATGATGCCTAAAGCTGTTTGTTTTCGCCCCTGAAACTGAAAAGCGCTCAAAGAGCACCCAAGTGGGGTAATTAAATATTCCTTGTATTCCAATATTACAAGATGCTATCTGTGGTAAACAGCATCCTCTACAATCAATGCATACTAATTAGAGAACTGGCATATTAAGTGTTGAACATAACTGAACTGAAATGGGATTAATATGGTTGAATGCCACAACAATCATGTCCTCCCAATTATTGAGAAATGTAGAGGTTTAATTTAATAATTTAATTAAATTAAATTTTGTTTTGTTTGACCCACTTACATTGAATTGTTATTTCTGAATGACTTCTTTGAAATATGTTTAAAGTGTACTGTGAATGTATTGATTAGCATTCATGGTAAACAAAAATATATATTTTAATGTAATTTTATACTGAAACTTGTATGCCATGTATTTAAATATATACTGTGATTATACATGTGCTCTAATGAAGTTGCAATTTATTACATGTAAAATGTATGAACTTTAAATGTAATATAAAATAACACACTACAGTTCAAACTATAATCAAAATACCAGTATATGTGTTAAAATGTCAGTCAGCACATCAAATTAAGTGTAATTATGGAACGAATAACAAAATATTAATAAAACAACGATTTAGAATGTACTTTTAAAGTAACATAATTTGATATTGTTACACTAAGAGCACTTTTAAAGTGTACTTAAGTGTTTAAAACATACATATTGAAGTGCACTCTCTTTAAGTGGTCTTTTACCACTTATAAGTGGTTATATGTTCTGCAAGTACAGTTTTTAAAATAAAATGAAAAAGGCACATTTCTGTTTCACAAATGGAAATTGATCATTTCTGTTGATTTTAATTGTATAATGTTTTATTCAAGCATTTTGTCATTCACCAATTATTTTCATTACTGTATTGTTACTGTATTTGTTGTTATTATTATTATTAAATTTTCAGTTGCATTACAGTTATTTGAATTAGGGGCAAATAATGATATAATAATAATAAATAATTATTATGAAAGTAATGTCAGTGCATTATTGTATATTTCCTCTTTCAGGCTGACTTTATTTATTTATTTATGTATTGTCAAATTTTTATGACTAAGCTTAATAAACAGAAGCATTTTTTATTTGTTAGTTTTTTAACTAATGTGGTTAAATAATGTTAACAAATGGAACCTTATAGTAAAGTGTCACCAATATTCATTTATTCATTTTTGGATGCAATATCCTCCCGAGAACCAGAAATAAAAAGCTTTTCATGTCATTACATTGTTTAGGGCACAAGAAAAAAAAATGGTAAAATACATTTTTTGAAAAATTATATTTTATTCATAAGTTATGCTATGTCCTCTGTAGAGGACACCAGGACTCAGTTTTTCTAAAAATAAAATGACAAGAGCAGACATGAAAAGGCAAAAACAATGGGATTTTGTTTTAAATCACCAATCAATTTTTAGGTTTCAGGATTTTTTTATAACTAACTTTAAGGATGGTTCTCAACTATGTTATAAAATATATAACAAAATGATTTGATATACCATTTTGCTTTATGCAATATGTGTGTAAAAAATTCCATAAACTGGTTTTCCCATTAAGCACAATGTTATCTATACACTGTATCTAATTTGCATATTAAAGTGCTTTTGGGACAACATGTTGAAAAAAAGAAGTGTAATAATGGGAGTAGTAATTGGCCAGATTTTCATAATAATATCTAATATTTCATATGAATATTGATATATAATTTGTTTTCCTATTCAGTTGTTTTGTCTCCCAGAATGTGTAATAAACATGCTTTTAGTCCTGGCGTCCTCTACAGTGGACATGTATGAAATCATGTCCTGTTTCATAACAGAAAGTCATATTTTGATTTGAAACCCCATAACATTTTCCTGAGATGTTGATTTATGACAAACAATTTGAAAATTAATCAGATTTAAATTATAATTACAAAATATTATCATATTTCCATAAGGATGTACAATTTTATCACTAAATTAGTGTCAGCCATTTTTAAAAACCAAGGAGAGGGAGTGGTCACGGTGAAACATCCAATCATTTAGTATCTCTGAAAAGCCCTGAATGTGCTCTGTACAGGACATCTAGACTTAAAACTGTGACATGTGAGGTCAGATAAATTCACTAAAATATAATGTCCACTACAGAGGCAAAAACTACATAGCTGGGTCTCAGGAGGATATGACACCAACATTTATGAGATTCACATACTGTTGGCAGGAAGGAGTGCAGAACAAAACTGGCAGTGCGTGGAACTGGCTTCATAATGTATTAACTTACCATAACAGCAGCAGCCTGTGCTTGCGTCATACTTCTCTCTCTCTCTCTCTCTCTCTGTTTCACTCTGCTCGCTTAAGAAAACCCCCCCCCCCCCCCCCCCAATTTACCAATTCAGATATCTACTACTAACAATAAGCAGTCTCATTAGAAACCCCAAGGACAACAGGAAGAAATACACAAATGTCTGTGGTTACTTAAATGGGGCTGTCATTACACTCACTGACTCTGGCAGACGTGACAGAAGCCAAACACACACACAGGTTCTCTACCCTATCACAGCAGGCATCTCTCGAATTGCTGGAATTGTTATAAAATGTTTTGAGTCAAACTTAATGGCCCGTTAGAAAGAAACGTTTTTGGCCCAGCATTTCCTCTTGGCTCCACTACGCTGGTTGCTGGAGTCAAAAAAAAAAAAGTGGACAAAGAAAAAACACGGGGGCTTTTTCTCGGTAAAAAGCACAGATTGGATTCAAGATTAAAACCCACTTCCACTGATTTTTTTTGTTGTTTTGTTTTTTTTTCTCGGTGCGCAAACCTCATGACAAAACCAAGCAGTGTTTGGGTTCGTACGGTTGTCCTTATTATGCTAAACGCTGTTAGCCTGATGTGCGTTGCTAGCTCTGAATACGGTCTTCTTGGCATGAAACGCGGATAGCATGCAACCTTGAGAAGTTTATAGCAAAAACAGAGACTGCCTTTGCTGAGTTAAACTTTTTTTTTTTTTCCTCAATCAACACTCTTCCTGTGGGCAGAAAGTCTGCTGTGAGAGTGGAGCTCATTAACAGTTGACCCCAGCTTGAAATAGCTGAGAATTAAGCAGTGCTCCACATATGTCTGGGCCTTCTCTCGCTGCCAAAACCACTCCTACTCCAAATCCAACTCGGGACACGGGGGGACTGGAAAGCCCTTATCTAATTCCAAGCCAACCTTTACGTCCGTGAGGAAATAAAGGTCAAGCATGGACCAACTGCACTTAGTACCTTAATTTAAAGAGAGTGTAAAACAAGAACATATACACACACTCTGCCTGATTCATTCCACTGATGCCTGTTGACTGGCCTTCCCCTGTGAATGGCTCTGTGGAAGGAGGAAAGCAATGTCAACATCTGCATTACAATTCCCAGGGTCCCAATGCAGCGTTTACTGCTCTCTTGACAGCATTTGTTCATTTGCAGTGCAAAACAGATCACACTTTGTGGAGATTTTGTGGTTTATGTATGACTGCATCGTGTATTTCTGTGAATAAATATCAGTTTGATATCAAATATATTGCAAGCAGCAATAAAAGGCTAAGCACACCAGTGGCAAAGCATTAGATTTGTTTAGTCATTCAATTACTTTTTTATGTAAGTTTTTAATAACTTCTGACCAGCATGGTCTAGAGATTGTCTGTCCTAATTAGATATGCTGCAATCTGTAAGAGTATTTTTTTTAATATTTTTTTTTAATGTGAAATCTGGGTCTTGAAACAAGACCACTGAATAGACAATATTCAAATGGAAGCACACAGAAGTTGCAAATTCCTATAAAATAGCACTTTCTCTAGGGATACTATGCTAAAAATAGATCTATGACAATGTTGTAAGACATTAATAAGACCATCGTTAGTCAATCAGAAATTGCATACAAACCTGTACTATTACATTATGTAACTGTGTGAATCTAACAAAGTTATGAGGTTCATGTTTTCTTGAACGATTTAAGCACTGCTTGAGCACACAACATCCTCTCTCTCTGCCCCATGTCATTATCTCAGAAGAGTAGGTTTATATTAAACTGATATGCATTTTTTGACCCAGTTGACCCAGTAGTTTTTACCATGGTGCAAAATAAAATAAAATAAAATAAAAAACAGAAACACAAAATAACAATATAATTAAATAAATCTTTATTTATTTAAATTAATTAATTAATAATATAAATTAAATGCTTAAAGTTAATACAAATACATTTATTTATTTATTGCAGGAAAGTAATGAAGATGTGGGATAAAATTGAATACTTTTAATCAAAATAATGTCATAATGTCATAATACATTATTGTATATTATATCTTTCAGGCTAAAACATTTTTGTCTTTTTTGTTTTTTCAATTTTGATTAACCCCTTGCTTTTTCCTTCCTTTTTTAAAAATACATTGTGTTTTTCCCCTAACTCAAACTAGTCCTTTAACAATGGAATCCTAAGGTTCAATTCCCACCACGAAAAAAAAAAAAAACCTGCAACCTTTTTCTTGCAGTTCTGAGTTTCATCTCACAATTATGAGTTTTTCTCTCAAATTGTAACTTTTTTTCCTTGCAGTTCTGAGAAACAAACAAAAAAACAAATCAGAGTTAGGAAATATAAGTTCTGCCTTCTGCTTTTTTTTATTGTAATTCCAAATTTACATTTCACAATTCCAAGTTTATATCTCACAGTTCAGACTTTTCCTCTCAGAGTTGCAAGATATAGACTCTCAATTCTGACTTTTTTTTTTTAAAGCAATTGTGAGTTTTTATCCCGGAATTCTGATTTTTTTGGTCAGAATTGTGAGATATAAACTTACAATTGCGACTTATAAATTCCAATCCAGAAGACTGCCATCCAGAGGGAAGATGCCATGCAGGACCTTGCTGCTATTGGAGATCCTGTGTCATCAAAGAAGTCGACACTTCTTTCATTGTCAAGAATCCCATTCGGCAGACAATACATTCTTCATATACAATGAGACAAGCAAATGAATCATGGTTAAACCATAAGAACGTCCCTCAGAATCCAAAGACCATCAAGATGGAGAAACTCTCTTGATGGACTCTCATGTCTTTTCCGTGTATAATGATGTTGACATCTCTAAAGGGCGGATATTCCCTCTTTTCACTCATTGCCTTTTTGATGTGACAGGCGCTAGAATGAAACTGGAGTTAGGTATCAGGCTGACCTGGATATGAGGGCAGTGTTTGTATGAGTGGAGGTGGGGTTGTACATCGTGGGGATGAGCGCTGCGTGAATGGTACATTGTGTGAAGAGGAAGTGTTTAGTGTAAAGTAGCCTCAAGCCCTTTCAAATGAGTTCAGGTAAGTTCACATACTGCTGAATCTGAGTTCAAACAGACATTTAATTCATGCAATGCATAAACACACACACGTCAAAAGTTTCTGTGACGGTCATCGCTGCCAAGCAGGTTTAGCTGGTGCCCAGCTTAAAAGGACACTGTATTGGTTACCAATATAAATGACTCTCACTGGTTACTCATGGGCTCCAAAAACATGCGAGAACCATTTGTGCTCAGAATCAAACCTGGTGGAGAACATTTTCATGATGTGTATTTTAATATTCCTCAAACACAAATGGGATTTAAGATCAATATTATTAATTAATAACAGTTAATAACAACATTACTTTTTTAACACACATTTGCTGTATGGCTTCAGATGATTTGGAATAAGTTGCATTGAAATCTTTTACATGCATATTTTTTTTAATCATGCATATTGTAATTTTTGGTGCTTTAGAGCAGTGTTTATGATGTTAACTAAAGCTAAAATGATTAAAAAACTGTTTAAAAACAAAACAAAATTAAATAAAATAAAATAAAATTTTAAATACTAGATTAAAAAACTTGAAAATTATAAATATTTTGCTTGCTTGAACTAAATGGTGAAGTACTAAAATTACTGAAACTAAAACAGAAAAATAAAAAAATACTTTAAATAAAAAAAACAGAAAAATGAAAAAGCACACAACAAAATTACAAAAAAACTTACACTAAAATTAAAATGAAGAATAAAAGTATAAAAAGCTAATTAAAATATGAATCAAAACTATTAATAATTAGTTAGTTAATAGTAAACAATTAATACAAAAATAACACTGTACAATAAATAAATAAACACCAGAAAATACTGGACATTCTTCAAAAAAAAAATAAAAGTAAATGATGACAGAATATTATTTATTGGAAAACATATGAAATCATTCTGGTCCAAACCAGCCTAACAAAAGAACATGCATAAATGATCACATCAAAATTCAAATTTATCCCATCATTACATTTTAAACGTGTGCCGTGGAAGCTCAGAAGGTATCTTACTTCCAAAGTATTATTTATCATATGGACTCACTTTTTTGAAAAAATAAAAATCTAAATAACATCTTTTGTCAGTAAATGTATAGTAAATCAGCAATGGTGACACATTTTGTTTAATAAAATCCATGTTAAAGGAATAGTTCACCCAAAAATGAAAATTTGCTGAAAAATGTACTTACCCTGGCCGTCCAATATGTAGGTGAGTTTATTTCATTATCAGAACAAATTTAGCATTACATCACTTGCTCACCAATCCTCTGCAGTGAATGGGTGCCGTCAGAATGAGAGTCTAAACAGCTGATAAAATCATCACAATAATCCACACAAATCCAGTTCATCAATTAACATCTTGTGAAGCGAAGATGTTAAATGATGGACTTATGATGCAGAACAAAACTCATCTATACCTTGCATAGCCTGAGAGTTTTTTTTTTCCTTTAATTTTCTGGGTGAGCTATTCCTTTAAAAACCAGAAGGTGCAAGTGTGTGTTCACCGCTAATCATTTATTCATGCCATCGTTTTCCACCATGTCCTTGACCATGAGCAGAATCCAGAGACACTGGAAACAACTGGCATTGAACTGGTGTGTGTGTGTGTGTGTCTGTGTTTGTATGTCCACATCTCACCAGGCATCTGTGTTTCGCTCTGCCATCTTGCCTCAGGCTCTCTGCTAACCTCAGCTGACATCGGCGTCCAACTGCTCACCGTTCAGGAGTGCTGTGTGTGTGTGTGTGTGTGTGTGTGTGTTTGACAGCGTTGATCTTTGTGGCTGTGTGTGTGTGTGGAATTATTTTGGTGTGTGAATACTTGAAAGTAGACAGTTGCTTGTGTTGACAGGGGGTCATAAACAGAGATGGTTGTGGGAAACAGAGAATGCTGCACACGTGACAAGACTAGCAAACAGAAACAGCAGACTGATTCTTGAGACATGGGACAAAATGTGTCTCGCAACTTTACCTGCCAATAGTTGTGAAAATAGCAACTTTTTAGTGTTGAAATTATTCAGAGAGAGCTTGTACAAAATGCATACACACACACACACACACATATGTATACACTCTTTGTAACCCATTTGACTGATGTAATACTGCATAATGTACAGTATCCATAATTTAATATTTCAATATTGAATATTCATAATTGGATATTCAACAAGATTAATCTATGATGGGACTTGATTTAATGCAATGAAGAATTAATTTGATCTTGAAAAATAAGTGTTAAATACTAGAATGAAGCCAGATGGTTAGAATGGAAGACTGAACATTAAGAGGGATTTGTGAAAGAAGTCTACAAGGAAAGTTATTTCAGGTTTTTTTTTTAACTATGCACCATCAAATCAACTTCACAATTGCATCATGACATATCATCTCTTAGCATTTGACATAAATAATAAGAAATGAAAGCAGGCATGCTGTTTCCTCTCAGTTTTAAGCATAAATCACTGACTTCAGAAAACTCAACAGTGATTTGTTATGAAGGAAGATACATACGAGCAGAACTTAGAGCTAGGTCAAATTTCACTCAAGACACATCCCGTCTTGTAAAACTGCTCTGGGCACAATTCCCAACCATATTCACCTTTATTTAACCTCTGTAATCCTGTATTAGTCACAGAAAACCATAATACACAAGTGCTACAATTTTTATCTGAGCTCTAATCACAAACTGTTACCATGCAGTGCAGTCTGGGTATTTGTAGAGCTGTGTCAGTTGGAGTATAATTTTAAGAAGTTTTAATTGGCGTCTGGTGGTCAGCTGGGCTTCATTAGATGACCCCCGTGGCTGTACCTAGACACACCGTCAACACTGTGATCATTAAGCAAGGAGCAGCAGTTGCTCCTATGAGAGGAAAAGACACTGTTTGTGGCAGCATTATACAAGGCTGTGAGTATGAATGTGTGTAGTGGGGCGTTCCACAAGCATTACACTGGACGTTAGGGACCGCAGTTGCCGTGTCTGAGTCGCCAATTAATTTCCATCTGCTCTATAAAGTTATAAAGTGTATTCCTTATTTCATATATGCTAAGAGATGGCAGATGTTAAGACCCTCTACTGCCACAAGAAGTGTTCATTACCCAAACAGTCTCACACACAGTGTGCCGATTTACCGAACCAAACACAATGCTCTTCCAAACTGTCAAGTGTCCAAATGTGGAGTGACATGTCTGAAGTTGTGTTATGGAGCAGGAAATTAAACATTTGGGATCCTGCTAGGGTTGTGGCCTGCTGAAAAGACCAGTGTGAATTTCCAATTTAATGCAACCCGGTTTCTGCTGGTTTGTTGCTGGTCTGGCTGATGGACCAGCATATCCATTCAGAAGCTATTGGTCATTCTTAACCTTTTAATTGTTACCCTCTTAAAACCTCTCAAAACCCATAAGTTTAAACAAGGTATGTTCCAAATTAGAAGTTGATATCACACAAATTGAGGTTCCTGTGAGATTTAGTTTAGACACTACTCCAAAAATAGCCGGCTGTGTGACACTCAGTAAACACATTTTACATCTTAAACACATGTTAAGTAATTACTTCTGTCACAAAATAACCACCAAATATGGAAACCTGAGACTCAGTCCGTTTCAACAATATGTGTTTTGTCAAGAGTAGACAAAGTTTTGATTATAAAATATTGTAGTGAATTTTGTAATATGACACTTGACACTCCCAGGGGAGGAGTTAGCTAAGAGGATTTAAGGTACCATTTCCATGGTAAAACAAAGTTCGATTTCAAAACAGTTTTCAAAGGATACATTTTGTAAGCTTTCAAATGATATCAAATTCACAATGATTACTAAATATGTGAAAAAAAGCAATAATGATTAAAAAAATAATAATAATAAATACAGTATATATATTTATCAAGGCCATGACAGTTAACAGGTTAAGTTAAGGTGTGTTGACTTTTACTGTTGCACGTGATTTGGAATTTTATGTGAAAGAAAAATACAACATGCAAGTTTCACATTAATTCAAGATGGTCCTGCAAATTTACCACATTAACCAACAGAAAACTGCTGGAGAACTTGCTGGTTAAGCTAATGAAGAAGACAGTACCATCAACACAGTCATCTTCCAGTTTAAAGGTTTTGGTTTCAATAGTAGATGACTGTCAGTGCACCCAGGAAGAAACGTTACCACTTCATTATTCCTGCAGGATTTAGATGGACAATCTGAAAGGATCTTTCAAGGTTCCTCAATAATTTCCACGATGCTTCTGAGATGTACCGATTGTTTTCTGATGTGTCTGAAATTTTGATCAGGTACTTGTACTTGTGATTAAAGTTGCAAGATTGCCTAGGCTGAAATTTAAACTTACAACATTGGGAATGTGATCATGTGAATACGGAATAATGGTCTAGGCTTTTGGTTAATTGATGGACTGATATAATCTTAGTAGTGCTTGCGATTACTATTGTGCACTATTTCTGCGTTTTTGTTTCTATAGGAATCGATTGGGAATTTCACACCGATTTCATATCAGGTTCAAGATGGTCAAGAGAAAGCTGCTTGGTTTGAAAGTGACCTTTGTGATAGTGGTGCTTTTTACGTTGCTAAACCGTTGACAATAGACAATGGATGTTTTTTTTACAGATATCAATTATACCTGAAATTCTGTGGCTTGATGAGGAGAGAGAGGTATGATTTAACTTGGGCCAATTTTTGCCTGGTAGATGATAAAACAAGCAAAATACTCAATTGGATTTTAAATTTGTGGATTTTAATAATGTTGTCAAAGCAAAACATGACAAAAGGTTTTTACCTTGGGCAAAGAGGCAGGTTAGATAGAGCAGAGGGGTGGGCAGAGAGAGATCTAGAGATAGAGAGAGAGAAGGGGCCAGGAGGGAGTCCCATTCAGGAAATAGTTGAGCAGTTTGGGCAGACTTCCAGCAGGCTGTCCGCTGATTCTGTCAAACAGACAAATTAACACAGTGTATGGGAACAGTCCCTGGCGGGGGCCAGCCCGCCACCTCCAGCTGGCCCCGTGAACTGTTTCTTCATGTTTTTCCTCTGTGGCCCAGGTTTCTTTAACGCCTTCTCCCAATTTTTTCTCTTTCACTTTATTTCAGCAGTGTGCTATTTACTTGTCATTTGATGCATTTGCTTTTCTATTTCAACAGGACCAGTGCATTCCATACAGAGGACTGATTTTGTTCCATTTTCATGATTTTGGCCCAGTGTACAGAGTATATGGTTATCACATTTATTTAGCTGTGGAGAGATTTGATTGACATCTATGACTTCCAGTGCATGTCTTATTTTGCACCTGGAGCACGAGCAGGATAAAATACATTGAGGGGTCAGAGTTCAGTGGGAAATAGTTTACTTCCCAGGCAAACATGAGCCAATAAATGATGTAAAACTTTAGAGACCGTTTCTCTCAAGCCTTTCTACAAGTCAACAATACATTAATTTTGACCCTATTTTAATATTCATTGCAGGTCTTACTGTGCACAATCTATCTATTAGCCTATAGCCACACCCAAGAATCAACCAACGCACCTAAGCAACCACCCCAAAACACCAGCAAAACAACTCAGCACTCTGTGATTACACCTAACAACCAGCTAGAACACCTTAGCAACATCCTAGCAACCCCATTTCAACATCTTAGCAACTTCCCAAAACACCAAAGCAGCCATCAAACAATGCCTTAACAACCGCCCAAAACAGTTGTGTAAAAAACTCCCCAAAAAATCTAGCAACCAGCCCAAACTCCCTAACAACTGCCTACAAATCGGCCAGAACATCTTAGTAACTGCCTGACTGCACCATAGCAACCAGCCAGAACCACCTAGCAGCCAGCTAAAACACTTTAGCAACACCCTATCAACCAAGTAGCAACACCTTAGCAACATTCCAAAAAACCCTATCACGAAACTAATAATGCCTTATCACCCACCCAAAAAAGCTGTAAAAAAACGAATTAGAAACTGACTAGAAACCAGCCAGAACACTTTAGCAAACACTTCGAAACACCTTAGCAACCTCTTTCTTAAAACACTCTAGCACCCAACTGACAATGCCTTAGCAGGCACTCTAAAACAACTATGTAATACTCCTTAACAACTGACTAGAAATCAGCCAAAACATCCTAGGAACTGCCTGACTGCACTATGCAACCAGCCATAACACCCTAGCAACCATGTAGCAATACCTTAGCAACCTTTCAAAACACCCTATCACGCAACTGGCAATGCCTAGCAGCCACCCAAAACAGCTGTAAAAATACTCCCTAACATCCGACTAGTAACCTGCAAAAACATCTAGTAACTGTCTGACTGCACCATAGCAACCAGCAAGAACCACCTAGCAACCAGCTTGAACAATTTATCAAAACCCTAGCAACCAGCCAGAACACTCTAGCAACCATGTAGCAACACATAAGGAACTTTCCGAAACACCCTAGCACCGAACTGACAATGCTTTAGCAGCCACCCAAAAACAGCTGAAAAAAAAACTCCTTAGAAACTGACTAGAAACCAGTCAGAACACCTTAGCAACACCATAGCACCCAATTGACAATGCCTTAGCAGAGAGCCAAAAACAGTTGTAAAAATACTCTCTAACATCTGTCTAGAAACCAGCCAAAACATCTAGTAACTGCCTGACTGCACCACGCAACCAGCTAGAACACATTAGCAACGCCCTAGTGACCAGCCAGAACACCATAGCAGCCATGTACTGTAGCAACACATTAGCAACCTTCCAAAATGCCCTAGCATCGAACTGACAATGCCTTAGCAGCCATTCAACAGTTGTAAAAAATAAAACTCTGAAACAACTGAAAACCCAGCCAAAAGCACCTTAACAACCACATAGCAACACGTTAGCAACTTTCCAAAACACAAGAGCACCCAACTGATAACGCCTTAGCAACCACTCAAAACAGATGTAAAAAAAAACCTCCCTAAAAACCAGCCGAAACATTCTAGAACTGCCTGGCAACACCATACAACCAGAGAGAACAGCCTATCGACTAGTTATCAACCACCCAGAAAATCATAGCAACCATTAAACAAATCACTAATAACTACCTAGCAACCAAGTAGCAGCCACTGAAAAACCATGCCAAATAGATGCAAGTTATTTCTAAGGCAGGGGTTCAAGAGAGGCGGAGATTCATTCTGACCTCTAGTCCCACCGGATAAATCCCTGTCCTCCTTCCAGAGAGGGCTGATGACTGAAATATTGCCTTCTGGGACCTGCACAGTTATTTATTGCCTCCTGGAATTGCTGAGTGACAAGTCCATTCCAATATGGATCAGTTTTACGGCGCCAAGACCAGTGCCAAAATAGTCTGAATTCTCAGAACTCAACTGAGTGTCTTAGACTGGAAGAATTACAATGCAAAACAAATCTGACTGTAAGAATACAGCTCAGTTTGCAGAACCAGAGCCATCTTAGACAGTCTTGTTTAGTCTAAAGTTGAAATGACTTCATGCATGCAGACGAGTTTTGCTGGAATCTTCTCTTGAGAGCAGCACGTGGGTCATCTGTTGTCATTAATGGAGTTGTAACAGGACTCGCGTGTGCAGAGATCTGGTTACTCTGGCATTTTGTTTAGAAGCTCTCTATGCCAACAGAGAGCTGGAAAGCCGGGTGAGTGAAAGTGAAAATCTCAGCTATTTTTAAAAATAGATTTGCAAACCATTCTGAAACTTTTACAAATACAACTGGGGGGGAAACTGAGATTTTTGGATTTTAGAGGTGAGGTAAGGGTGTGTGTTTTAGGGTTGTAATAAAGATGTCTTATTATGCCCTTTTACAAAGTCTTGATTTCGTTTTTGGGGTGTACTAGAATAGGTTTTTATGGTTGATTGTTACAAAAGCAAAAACATATTTTTCACATATTTTACATTATTGCAGCACCTCTCTTCTATCTCAAATTATGGTCACAAGTTTCGTCGTTACCAATAACTTCAGTGGAACTTACGGCCAAACTTAGCTAAATATGCTTTTGGGAAACACACCCCTGTTTAGTTCCTCGTTCAATGAAACCCCTCCTTTCCAAATACGAAATCTGCTGTGATTGGTTAGCTGGCCCATTGCGTTGCAAAAAACTGTCACTGAAACTGCTTGCGCGTGTGTCCGGGATGACACGTACGCCCCTACCATATAACCACGTGTTTCAGCTGCTCAGTGCCAATATTAAAGATGGTGTCAATTTTGCCATACCAATTAGAGCCCAATTGAATGTTTATGAACAAGGGTACGCAGAACCTTTGCAAGCACGGATTTTATAGTGTCCTTTTTGTTTTGTTTTTTACGACCCAAGCTCATTGAAAATATGTGCTTGTGGCGACATACCTTATTGCATGTTTTGCAAAAGTTTCAAAGTGAAATGTCCAATGAGTGGCACTAAAACGTGCATTTATTACGTGACCGTGACCATGTTTTATTATATTGGTACAGGCATTGGGGTTTTTTAAATTTTTGTTGCAATTTTATTACATTGCTGCTGGCACGTGTAGTTTTTAGGAGTATGTAGGCCTAGGTTTTTTATTTTTATTTTATTTTTTTTTTTATTATTTAAATGATTGACTCTGTGACTTCTCAATATCCGGCAGAAGCGTGCTGTAGTCACAACGAGCCGTTTATTGTAGTTCTTGAAAAGTGTTTTCTGTCAAAGATAATATCTTATTTTAGAGTGGAGTTTGAGCTCGACCGTTGCAGATCTCTTTTTTTAATTTACTTTCTTTTTTTTTTTCTCAACAGCATCGTTACACACTAAGTTGAAAAAGTGAAAAAACGCCTAATATGATCCCCTTTAGAGTAAGGAATCAGGAAACAAAGTAGACGTGACACATTCGAATGTGGGGAAATTTTACAGGCTTGGTGTGTCGAGGGGAAATCCATCATCACGCACTGGAATGTTTCCAAATAAAAGAAACAATTGCTGCTAGCCAATCATGTCTCTTTTGTGTCTTTTTCATATGCAGAAGACAGGAGTAGTGGAGGTAATCAGTGTATTTTGACTCTAAGGTTAGAAAAAGTCAACCTGGCCCTGAGAGTGCCATCTTTTTCAGCTCCTCAGCCAAAACATGGTGTGTCAAGTACGAGTTACAGCTGCTCAGGACCAGCCAGTTCACGATCGATTCATCACAAGTGTCATTTCAGCAGGCCACTTCTGTGTTCGCTTTCTTTTCAGAGTAGAGACCAGGAGAGCAGCCCTGCATATCATTCACTTATTCCAAATCCTGTTGTACTACATGAGAAAGAAGGTGTGTGTTTTTGTAGGATCACAGAAATGTTGCTTTTGTCTTTCTCTTTGAAGGTTCTTTTTTGGACAGATTTGGAGAAATGAGCATTGCACGAGCACTTTCATCACCGATGTAGTCTTCTGCAGGAATGGGTGCACGTCAGAATGAAGTCCCCAATAGCTAGATAAAAACTCACAATAATTCCACAATAATCCACACCACTCCATTCCTTCATTAACATCTTGTGAAGTTGATAGCAATGTCATTAAGAAACAAACTCCATCATTAAGAGTTTCCAAATGATCACTGTAATTCGTCATAAGGTTGCGTTCCCTCCAGTGAAAAAGTCGTCTTGTGTAAATAGTGAGAAAATCATGCACAGATCAAGTACCGTTTACAGATGAAAACAGTCCAAAACAATTCTATATGTTTGATGTGAGAGCACAACAGGGGATGGACATTTTCACTGGAGGAAGCTTTAAATTGATTATGGACTCATATTTTGGCCAGAAGTGACTGTTTAAAGTAAAATCATTGGATGGATTCTATTTCGTACAAAACCCATCTTTTTTATCAAACAAGATGGACTGGAGTGGTGTGGATTACTTGTGGGTTATTGTGATGTTTTTATCAGCTGTTTGGACTCTCATTCTGACGGCACCCATTCACTGCAGAGGATCCATTGATGGGCAAGTGATGTAATGTTAAATTTCTCCCAATCTTTTCCCATCCTGGATGACCTAAGGGTGAGTACATTGTAAGCAATTTCTCATTTTTGGGTGAGCTATTCTTTTAAATATCTGAAATCTTCTGTTGATTTTAAGATAAATTAATGTGTTAAATGTGATGAAGGACAAACAGTGAGGAGAAAATACAAAGGCAATAATTAGACAACACTTGTTCTTGTAGGTTGTACACAAGAAATACAGTATACAGCACAATTTTCCAACTTGTGATTACAATGATGTTAAACAGAATCATAAGTCAGAATCAAACCCAGAATTGTTAAATTTCCCATTCGTTCTCACCGTCCAATAATGTAACATCTACTTACCATTACATTTTTAATTATTAGTTGTTTTTGGAATAATGTCAGCTCTCATTATTCTTCCCAATATCTTGAAAAACAGCTTGCGATTTACCATTAGTTACAATGTTTACATCTCCAGGGATCCAGAGGTTTTTTTTCTCAACTCCCTCTTGGCCGCGAGTCCTCCCACATGGCCATTATTAGGGCTGAACGCAGCCTAGTGTGGCTTAATTTAAATTAATTAATTTATTTCCCTGGAAGCACAGGATGGAGCTTTTGGAGTGGGCTGTTGATGAAAGCATGTCTGGCACTGCAAGAACAGAAACCTATACAGCAGTCATGCGCTTTACGTACAGAGCATTACTGAGTAACTTTAGCAGACAGTGTGAAAATGATATACCGTCACTTTAAAAAGCCAGAGACTTCCAAATAATCCAGTGCTGAACTGACTGATACTACACTCTAAGAAAAGCCTGTTAAAACAATGTCGACATTTTCCACGCTTTTTTCTGCAGGTGCTTTAGCCCTATTTTGAATTACGTATTGCAATGTTATGCTTTAGGAAAATGTGATGGATAATGTCCTGGCAGAAAGCGACCAGGACTCTTTCTTTCACTGTAGCATTGAGTAAACCAAGCTCAAGATCCAAAAAGTGCAGTCACTCTCAATTAGAAGAGGGTGTTCACACTGGAGCAACAGTGGTCGATGGCATCCTAGCTGACTTGTCAGACTCATAGATAGGGGTGAGACAGCAATGAAACAGGATTGCCTCTTATATGGTGAGCAAGAGAAATCTTCAACCACAGTCAGGCATTCTTTGGTTGCAGCACCTTGTTCCAGATATCATTGCAGCCATCAACTTCTCATGGCCCATGTCATCAGGGGAATTTGCAGCGTGAGCCGGTTATCTGATGAGGGGAGTGCGCTGGAAAGTATGCCTGCACTCGTAAAGCATTTACAGGGCACTTGTTGACTATGTGCTTAGGCCTGGGGCTGATAGAAGGTCACCAGAGGAGGGCCTCAGCTTTATTGTGAGGGATGCTAAAGGGTGTCCCAGTCAAACCATATCTGTCAGTCTTTTCTCCATCTGGTCGCTCTATACTGTACACTTGTGAATTTTCTGGAAAATGAAAAAAGGACCTATCTGCACTAGGATGTTACAATCGGTTTAAAGGGGTCATATGATGCTTTTTTAAAGATCATTATTTAGTGTATTTGGTGTAACAGAATATGTTGACATGCTTTAATGTTCAAAAAACACATTATTATTCAAATACTGTACATTATTGTAGGTACACACCGATGCCGCCGGCTCTCTTTCTCAACATCGCTTTTGTTTTTCCTTCTACAGACTTATAGTCCCTCCTGTGTCGCGAAAGCGCACTCTCTCTGACATGTGGGCCAGCTAATGACCATTGCAATTAGGTGAAATTATGGCCGAACACCACAAGCGTGTGTCGTAAATGTAACGCCCCTTACCATAAATCGCGAGCTTCATCTTTCAAATAAATGTAAAGACAGAACCAGAAAGGGGAACAGTCACGTGACAGACACAGTGATGAAGCTGGTATGTGTTTGTATGTTACCCCCCCCCCCCCCCCCCTCTCTCTCTCTCTCTCTCTCGCGCACCACACACCCACACATGTTCAAAACTTCGCATTTGAACAGTGAGATGATCATAGCAATACTTGAAGCTATAACAAAAAGTACTATTTCAAGAAGCGCAGCTTGTCATAGCAAAGATCAGAATTACCTTCCCTACCCTAGGTTCAAAAATGGATCGTTCCATAAAACTGCATACTCTCTGCCTCGTTACTTGTTGTAAGTAATTCTTAATGCATCTACTTCGTTAAAGACCAAACATAAACCTACTGCTTTTAGTACTTTTTCCGCTCAGAGGAAACACACAGCGTCTCCCTTACATGCTGCTTCAACACTACTGCTGTTGCTGAAACCACGCCTTCTTTCTTTGTGCACATTTGGGCGGCATTATGCTATATTTCCACATAGTGAGGTAGCTATTGGTGTGGTGCGTGTTAGAACCAGCCGTTTTAGGGGGGCGTGGCATGGTCTTAACTTTGATAATGAATCTCTCTTTGGTTTTGAGACTTTAGTCTTTGCAACTTCATGGATCTTATCTATTCACAATCAGCTTGTAACACTCCAAAGAGGAAAAATTGAAATCGCATCATATGAGATCCCCCTTTACATGCCATGTAGGATACTGTAAGCAGTGAGATTATTTACTTTATATCGTTATATGTTTATATAATTCTAATTGTTAATTTTATTTCTAACTTTATTATCTGAAACATAATTTAAAGTAATGAAAAAGAATTTTGTAAAATAGTTTGTTATCATATTTCAAAACAAAAAGCAAGTCATATTATTTATTATATTAAGAATATATATCTTAACTACATATATTATCATTATTTTTTTTTTTTTTATTATATTTTTTTTTTTACAAACTTAGTAAGTAGTAGTATGTAGTATAATAGTGATATCTAAATAATATTAAAAATAAAATACTTTATTTTGTTTATATTTTTGTATTATGTTTATATATTGTATATCTCAACATATTATTATATTTATAATTTATAATGTCTTATTAATAATTTTTTTTACTTATTATTATCATTATTCTATATATTATTATTGATAGAAAATAACAAGTTTTGGCAGTACATTATTTACAGTTCACTAGCAATTATTAGTGCTATCATATCAACTATCCACGTCATGTTTTAAAATGTCCCCACTAAGTCATGTTATAATCAAAAGTTAATGCAATTTTAAATGACTTTTCAGATGATGATTATCTTACACTTGGATCACTAGTCTTACGGGTTTAAGGTTATGGTATATAAACACAAAAATAAATGAAAAAATCTTTACTGCAGCACTGTAGACGAAATCTTTGCCTATCCTGGAGTCTGCACGCCTGTGCTCATGTGTTCCTAAACAAATTTACCTCTTTTGACGTATTTCTGCAGGCATTTCTTATTTTCCTTGTCAATAGAACTCAATTATTACCGTTGGCTTTTTCACTCATGTTGCGACAGGCGCTTTGCCCTCTATCCACATTACGCCAGGTAAAATAGCCCACACATACTCACGCGTAAACCGCCGTGCTAATTAAGGCCCAGCATTTCAGGCTGTCAAAGCTGATCTTTTGGATGGATATCATGATAATTCCCACAGATCGCAGCACCACGCTCCGCGGTCTTTTAAATGGTGTCACATATCCAGTAACCGTGTTCTAATTGAGTAGCTCGGTGCGTTACAGCATTTTTAAGACTAGATCTGAGTAATACAGGGGGAAATAAATACAATAAAAAAAGGTGTGTACGGCCTAATAGTACTATTTCAGATTTGGCTGCATAACTTCCATTTGGGAGTAGAAAACCTATTAACCAGCATACGCTAATGCACCGATATGGTGAGTTTTAAAAATACTCAAAAAATCTGAAGACTCCATCTCTATCAGCAGAAGAGCATCTTAATGGGACATAATGCACCCAAAATTGAAAATTATTTCAGCATTGACTTCTCATCCTTCCACGGGTAACACGCGGAGGGACGTCGTTCTTCTTTTGAACACAAAATAAGTGTTTGAGTGTGAATAAATATTCTAGTTGACAAACATGGTGGATTGAGTAGCCACGGACGTTTCAAAGTATTCTTATTTCCTAACCATGTACTTTTTAGCACCATACACTCCGTGGATAAGGGAAGTAGAAACAACGCTTGCCGCAGACATACCGGAAGCACTTAAAGGGGGGCCACACGAGATTGTGCCCCTATGTTTCCACAACTTATATGCTTTCGTTAGGTCGTAAGAAAGAGAATCTGTTAACATGTTTGCTTAAGTCTCAATAGGTAGTTCAAAATCACCCTTTTTTTTCTATTCCACCCTGTCAAAAACCATCTGTTATCAGAGCACGATCCTTTTAGTACAATTTTCCTTTAAATGTTAATGAGCTTAATGCCTGACGCCCCCTCCGCCTCTCCACTTCCACGCTGCTCTTCTCTGAGGGATCAGCTTGTTTGTAAACTTTGCGTCGACATCCAGCGTAGAACGTGCAAATTACAAGGTTGTTAGGAAGTTGCGATTGTAGCACAGCGTGGCATTAACCCTCTGTGGGCTGAGTGTGTTTTGATGGGCCCTGAAGAAGTTATGTTGACATGTCCCCTGGACATGTTGTGTTTTGTTTTTTTTTATATGGCTATAGTTTAATAAACAACACGGTAATCGCGCGACACCATTGTGCTCCAAATAATCGTGAAGCAGCATGGTTTGTAACGTGATTGTGTGTTGTTGAGAAACAACGTTAGCTGCTTAGTGAAAACAGCAATGTTTTATAAAGTCACTAAAATAAGCATAAAACAACACTAAAGACTCTTTGGTCAACCCACGACTTGTTGAGAACTGGATCTATGAAGTCTATCGAGTTTTCTGGCTCACAAGTATGTGACATCATACTTACTTCACTCATCATTAAGAAAACAATAATATCAAAAAAAAATTTAAATGGCCGGAAGATCCCTCCTTGTTGCTGTAGAAGGTATAATGCGAGGAATGCGTGAATGATCATGAATATTAGTGTGAATCACACCTGAGAAGTGCAAAAAGGCTCGCATATGCGCATATTTGAGCCTGCTTCAGCAGTTCAGTTGTATGTGACTGAGTAGGGAAGAGCTCACGACAGCATGTAAGGAAAAATAGTTTTTTAATAATTTTTGTTTTGTGTAGTTTATTTTTCAGATATACAACCTTCAACATAAAGAACTGTACTTCAAGCTTCACTGATTGATTAGCAGGTAAACATTGTTATTGAAGAAACAGCAACACACAATACACAACATAAACAACTATATCAAAGAGTCAAATGACTTCATTGATGCAAATATGCTCAAAATTAGCGTAGTAAAACCTGTAACAACATTTTGAAGAGACTTCCTGTATGTGTGCATCACAATGGGCTTAGCTGCGTGTCTAGGATCCTTTGCCTGGGTCAGGAGCGCAATAGCCCGTGAATATGTCACCTTAGTCGCTGGTTTGCCATACAGCATCCCCCCCGGCTTTGCTTTTGCGCTTTCTTTTGCAAGCAGTTTCTTTTGCACTGTGTGTATCGTGCTCACAGCTGAAATATGAAAAAGTAAGCGTCGGCCTGGTGTCAGCCCAACTACAATATTGACATAATTGATGTTCACTGATACTAGTACTAATTTATCGAAACGAACACAAAAGCATAGTGTCTGGGCCAAGTTGCATAATCAGATTACTTTTTTCAAGTAACTAGTAAAGTAACGCATTCGTTTTTTAATTTACAAGAAAATATCTGAGTTACTTTTTTATAATAAGTAACGCAAGTTACTTTTTTTGTTTTCCAATTTATTGATTGACAGCTCTCCTGTCCCCATAATGAGAGAAATCAGATGTTACTATAGTTCTAAAATAAATATGAATATGCATTAATTCATTCTATTCACATCCAAAAAAAAAAAAGAAACTACCATTCAATATTCCGCAAACTAATTAATAGACAAATAATGCAACTTAGAATATGACGCAAACCTGCAATAATAAAAATTTAAACAACACAAATATCCTTTATGCATTTAATCCCATTTTATAAACCAATGTATTTGCTGCTGACCTTTGATGATCCAATTCAAACATACTAATAAGCAAAAATTACCCTAGACAAACATTTGTGTGTCTTTTTTTAATTGCTGAAGTGTGGGGAGATATGTCAGCCTCTGATTGCGACACATTGAAGCAGTCTATCGTAATTTCCTTGCGCTTCCACCTGTGCTCCTGTTCATTTAACTTTTGGTGTGAAAAGGCTTTTATATTTGCCAAAAAGATAACTTTTTTATTTTAAAAACAAACAGGCAAGCCCTGTCCAGATTTAAAAAGCAACGCAAAAGTAACGTACCGCATTACTTTCCAAAAAAAAAGTAACTAAGTAACGTATTTAGTTACTTTTTTAATGGAGTAACGCAAATTTGGTAATCCTCTGCATTCACTTGTAAAGGACTGCTGTCTTCGACCAAACACGGTGGAAAACAACGGCATTCACATTTACCACATCGCAACTACACATATATATTACCATAACAGCTAACATTTCATATCTCAAAGTAACATCTTGTTGTGTGTATAGTGAATTGCACACTTACTCTTCAGATGCTGAATGGAGTTCGTGATCAAACCTGAAACGAGCGTGTGGTGTACAGATGCAGGTGAAGACAGAGTGGTGTATTCGCCGTACTGTATCTATCCATAAAATGAATTTAATATACCAATCGTTAGCATTTTTTTTCCCCATAGTACCTATAATATAGTAATGCGTCCTACTCGATTTCACACATTTAGTCTGGAATTATAGTTTGGGAAAAGTCCAACTAGTAAATGTGCTCAAGTTTATGTCACAACAACACATTATCTAATGCAAATTAAGAAACATTACTTACTCGGCATGAAAGATCTCCTCTGCTGGCTCCAGCCACGCTCACATTCTGTTTGTGAGGTAATCATAAAGCTTTTTCCTCTAAGCGTGTCTTCTGAGGTAAATACAAGACTTTTTCCTCTCAGTGTGCAGGCTTCGAACCCAGGGGGTTAAAAAACCTTACGCTCACTTCTTCTGTAGGTGAAGCGGAATCACGAATGATTCACGTGAACATAGACACATTTATGTAGATCAGAGATGCATTCTCTTCAAAAATAAACGTAATCCACTGCATCTTCAGCGGCTCAAATGTCGGGAATAAATGACGACTGCTATGTTCATTATTACATCCACCTCAGTCGCTTAGCAGTCATTCTGGTCTACATCTGCTCCGGCTGGTGAAACCATGGTGGACTGATGACAGCTTCACCGTCAAGGGCAGCACACCAGGTAAGCCGCAGTCCAGTCTGTCTGAAATCTGCTACTGTCAATCAACTATCTGGGAGGGCCGGTATTTTGTGACATCGCCGCCCCCAGACTGCGCCCCAATGAACACTCAGATCGGTTGAAACTCCTTCTTCGCAAAAGGGTGTATGGATGCGCATATAAAAAAAAAACCGGGGTGTGAATTTTTATACTTTTAATGGTGCTTTGTGTAATAACTGCACTGCAAAAAGAAACCACATTTCATTCAAACACTCGTAAGTGCATGTAGCATCATATGCCCCTTTAAACCCATCAACACAGCAATAAGTTGTCCTCATATCAACGTAACACCTAACATGTCAGAGTCGACGCTATTGAACGCCTCGTTTTACATGCCCCACTCACGCACTGGAAACGGTGTTCAACTTTGAACTGCTGCGAATCCGTGCCTAAAGGTACATAATGAATGGTGTTGCAGAATATTTTAGAGGCACATACGTTCGAATGAGCATGGGTTGTAAATGAGTGAACCAGGACTTGCTGACGCGGTCTGGCACTTCATTAAAAATCATTTGGTTTCTGCGCAGACCAACAGTACGTTTGCCGCTCTCGTTATTTACACGACATGCATGAATCGGTGGGCAGGGCTAAATAGGCAGCAATGTAGAAGCAGGCGTTGTACGTTCCACAAGCTGTCATTTTGGCAGATTGGCTTCATTATAAGCTGTTTTTAGACTATTGAGAAAGTTTTGAGTTCTGAAACTTTCAGGATGTTTTTATAGTACAGTGACCTCTTACATGTCAAAACATCAAGGAAAATTTGATTTCTCAATTCATGACCCCTTTAACTGTTCTTGAGACATTATGAAATACCAGATACTTTTGAGTGAACCTATTCCAAACGTTAGCCCAATTTCCTGAGACGTTCCTGTGGCTGGGTACGTTCCAGAGATGAGCAGGCCGCCCTGTGGATGTTTGCTTCAGGAGTTTTTTTTTTTTTTCAGGAATGGGAAGAACGTGGCAGAAGATTGTTTTGGTCACTGAGCACACATTACAAGCTTACAAATATTTACACGACTTCATCTTCCTTTATTTGGCCAGAGTAATCAAAATACAGACAGCAGAACGTACAGATGGGAATGTGGTGACTGACCACTACAGCCAGGCAACATTAACCCTAATGTTAGATTGTAAATGTACGCCATATTTCTTATGGGACAAAATTTCAGTTTTTAAAAAGTTTTCAGAATTTAGTTTGAGACAATTGGTAGTAAGTAAACTAGAAAGTGTATATTCCACTTTTTTTGTTATATCTGTCAAATATTATGTAATCAGAATTTTTGTCCATTGTACCGTAAGGCAGCAAATGAACTCAAGTTTTAATTTGAAGTAGGTGGAAATTGGCTTGTGGGACCAGTTATTTCAAACAGACCGCCTTTAAACACGTAAAAAATTAAATGAACCGTATAGTTGGTCTTTTTACAAGTCAGTCAAATAATCCAAGTAGGCGCTTCTTTGCCAGTATAAACTGCACAGTGAACGTCATGCCTTTAATTAGCAAAACTTATAAATTAATCCAAGTCATACCATTAATGTAGATAGGGGACTTTGGCAACTGGTGCTGTTTCCCACATCACTCCAGCTGTGGCATAGAACAGTGGGCGGCTGAAGTTTATATTTAACAAGGTCCCTTATGATTTCAGTCCAAACTCAACTGTTTCTGTGGCACATTTCAGAGCAGATTGTTTTGTGATCCTGTCATACTGTAATGCAGCTTTGCAAAGAAACGGTTATGGATGGTGCAGCTCATGCTATAATTGACCTAACAGGAAACTGAGAGCCCATGACTAAGTGCTGTCACTCATTTCACATGCAAAGAGGTAGATTACCTTAAGATTGAAAGGCACTGCACCCAAAAAAAAACAAAAAAACAACTGTACTAGCAGATAATTATTATAACTAACATAGTACAACATATAACACCTGATTATAAGTTTAACAAGATGTTAAAATTATGTATTTCAAATCTACAAAATTTCCAACTAATCGTACAATAACATGTGTCAGAAATTACTTTAAAATATATTGTAGTGAGCTTTAAATGTTACATTCGACAATACACTATTTTGAATTATGAAATTACATACACTGCATGAATGAATGAATGAATAAATTAGATAAATAAATGAGATTATCAGAGCATATTTTACAAGTAAATACAATTTCAGTTTATACGTCAAAATTTCATATTTATTTCAGTGTGTTACTTTAAATTACTTTGTATTTATCACTTAAAATATTTATTTATTTACTTTAAATGAGTGGGTAAAAAACAGTGAAATGCAGCTAACTGCAATTAATATACATTTAAAATATATTTTCAGTTAACATGCAGTTATGTTTAATAACATTTTCATAATATTATTTCAGTGTAATATTTTTTTGCAATGGACATACAACAACTAATTTTTTTTTAAATACTTAACAATTGTTCGTTCATTCATTAATTCGCTATGATTTTAGTTGCTTAATAAAACGTACATATTACATTTTACATTCACATTACAGCACATACACTTTTTTTCCTGCATCTCCGTTCATTGTGGACAAGCGGAAACCTGCAGTGTGGTGGACCCTTCATCTCAAGGTCAGGTTGACTTTCCTTGTCACCTGATTTACCAGGCATGAGACACGCCGCCCATGCCATATAATGGAGTGACAGAAAGTATCGGGCCAGGCCCGCTCAGACGGCCTTGATCCTGGTCACTGGTACGGAAAGCTCGCGACACGGCCCCACCAAGCAGCCGGCAGGCCTCCTCCATTTCAATACGCCGCCTGGCATGTGCGGTTTGCGCAGCGGTACGTCTAATAGGGGCTGTCATTGAGTGACCTGAGCTGATGCTTGCTGATAGGTCACAATGCTCTAATTCGCCGCTCCTTTGCTTAAGTCACCAGGCGTCCGTTTCATCAGTTAGCTCTAAACGTCTTACTGCATTTCAGCCCCCTCGCCGGGGCCCGGGCCCCAGGCTCACTTCAAACGCCATTAGACCATCAGTCCAATCAAATTACCGCCATACTGGCTGCACGCTGACTGGAGTTTAGCGGTTACCGTTTGAGAAGCTTCTTGTGGCGAGTTTTTCTCTCTTCCTAAAGTTCAGCTGTTTCATTCCTTGCCCACAAAGAGAGACTGTTAATTGTTTCTTCTTGAGTCGATTTGCTGTTTCACTTCCCCTGCAATAAGAAAGAACACAGCTGTAATAACATTCTTCAAATCTCTTCCATCCCATTCTCAGTGCCTTGGCTGTGCAAAGAGAGCCCCCAATTTATAATCTCCAACAGGAAAATTATGACCCAACGCCAAGCTGTTTTTGTGCAAAGGCGTAATAAAGTCATGTTGGAGTTTAAAGTTCACTTTACACAAAGTCATTTTAGAAGGGTGCTGTATGTTCTTAATCTAAACTGAACAGAATGAAGGATGGTTACATGAAAAACATGCAAAATGAAGTGGAGAGGCGCCTTTAATTTATTTTCAGAATGATCCATTTACGTTCTAGCGCTGAGTAAAATTCCCTCCGACATTTTGTGTTCGTTTAGTTGGCCTGGCCTTGTTAGCCCCTGCTGGTAGCTGATAGAACTACATTTGTTTGCAAAATAAACCTTTCTGACCCTTGATAGATTTAAATAGATTTTCTTATTCTGAACACCTGGGAAATAGGTAATATTTCATTAGTAAGGTGTTTAACACCATTTGCTCTTTTGAATAACCTTTGAATAATATCTAGTTGAATGCTGCCCATCAAAACATCTGGCAGTTGAATCGCAGATATTGGAGGACGGAATCTGCTTCTCTCTCTTCTCTCCAAAACTGTCCACAGTGCTTTGATAATGTTCAACTCAGGTGATTTGTCTGGAAAGGGCAGATGCTGAAGTTCATCTTGGTGCTCCAACTGTCCACGTTTTATGATCATGACACCATTTTTTTTTTGCATTTTAGCAATGGTGTCTGTGATTGAAGACTTTTTTGCAGCTCCTTCATGGATGTTGGATTTGTGAAGTTCTCTGAGCTCGGTTTTTGTGGTAGTGGTCTTCAAGGTGGATGTTGCAATTTGCTGTCTTTGCCGCAGTTTGGATACAATCTTCAGTCCCTATCATTCACTTTCGGTTTTCTTTTCGGATGAAGTCTTACTATGATTTGTTTACAAAGTCATAATCCAAAAGCTTGTTGGTCTTAAAAGACCAAAAAAATGGGGCTATTAGGTTACAGGTGCTCATGCTAAATGGGTTTCCGTGATATGCACTTTTTGGAAGTCCAGCAAGTCACCCACGGTTTGTACGAAACACTGCTGAACACAAATTATACTATAATGATAAACAACCAAGAGAATATAGACAACGAAAAGACATATACGAGATAATAGCAACATGTATTATGCTTGTTTCACTGTAGCCTACATATATGTAATGGAAAATTGACTTGAAGATTTTTCAGAATAATCCATTTTCATTCTAATGGATTCTGAGTAACATAAATAATTTACAGATCCATGCAAAACTCCCTTGACTAATCTAGCAATTTCCCTCTCATACATTAGCATCTCTTCATTATATCCCAGTAGCCCTTGTGCCTCACTGAAAGGTCCAAAAGTTCAATGTTGATGGAGGCTTTTGAGGCTAAAAGGTTTGCCGTAAAGCGCTCCCAGGGGTGGAAGGGGGTGGAGAAAGAGACTTCACTCATGTGCAAGAAGTCATCACTCAAACATATATTTAGATCATCCGTCAGCACCGCTGTGTCATTTTGTTTGGATAGTTTGACCCTGGTGGTCGACGTTAATGCCAGAAGACTGACAAACTGGGGAGATAGAAGCTGCAAAGTTGAGATCGTTTAGATGACAAGATCTCTGCTGCGCCATCAAGCCATGCTAATATTTGTGTTCACTGTCTGTCTTACAAGTGGACAGGGGAGAGACAGTTGGCAAATACGTACATCCGTTTAATGGAGGACATTATTCTGTGTAAGCTTCTGTCTCTGGTTAAGATCTGTTTGGATTAGAGGCATACTGACGGATGATACCCGGTCTGGGAAAGCACACCTGTGTGTGTGTGTGTGTGTGTGTGTGTGTGTATAATGTTAACAGACGTAACCTCCTCTCAAAACTGAAGAATAAAGACACTTTTAATCCAACAGATCTGTTTAACAATGCTTGCTTAAGAATTGCAAAATTTGAAAACAATTGCTCAAGAGCTCAAACAGAATTGAGCTACTTTAAACCCCAACTACATTTCTTACATTTTCTGAAAAAAATAGTTAGCTTGTCTGCTTAAAAGTACAGTGCTAGGTGATAGATCTTATACAATTTTTAATAGCGTGTTTCTATGCCGTTTCTAGGGTCTGGATGGATGTTATTATTGCTGAGGTGTTGAGAGTGTTTTAATGTTGCTATGAAGTTTGAACAGTAGGTTTTTCCAGGTGCATCCCAAATTACATCCCACATAACAAATTTCGGTTATAAAAATGTTATGGGAACATTATTTTAACATGCTTCTAAAATGTTGACGTCCAGTTTTTTTTTTTGTGATTATAACTTTATTTTATTTAAATGCTACAAAAATATTTCTTACAATGTTCTATTAACTGTATTTTTACCCAAAATATAATGTTATTTGAATGTTTATTTTTAATATTCTATGAACGTTAAAATGTCTAGTTTTCTTGTCATGATTAGAACGTTATTTAAATGTTACTAACAATGCTCTACTAACTTTAATTTCACCCAAAATATAACGTTATTTGAAAATATTTCTCTCTGTATTATATGAATGTTCATCTTGTCGAAATAAAATCAGGACATTCCTGAGAATGTTGTTCTAAGAACTTTTCACTCAACATTATGAGTGTATATCATATATGAATAAAGTTTTAATAACATTCCATAAACATCATTTAAGAATGATTTGTTCTAACAGTTATATAACTTAAAAAATGTTAATGAAAGTGGTGAAAAAGTTAACCCGATCTGAAAGTGCGTATAAATAGTATGCCAAATAAAAACGAAAACTTGTGGTATTGATATGTAAAAATGGACTTTGGCGTGTATATGCTACGCGATGGGTAGGATTAGGGTTGTGGGGTAGATGCGTATCATATGTATATGCAAAAACTGCCTATGCATGCCAACAAATTTTGTATCATATGCACGCGAAAACTGCGTATTATATGCACACACCAAACACGTGCGTAGCATATACACGCCAAAGTCCATTTTTGCATATCAATAACACGAGTTTTCGTTTTTATTTGGCGTACTATTTATACACATTTTCATGAGATTGGGCTCAAAAAGTTCACTGTTAACTGGGATGCCATACAAGGCACGTATACTGTATGCACTATGTTCAGTCTAGTGTATACACATTTTTTAAGGTTATTTTGTCTTTCAGGTTCGGAATCTGTTAACGTAATTAATAATGCGATACATGAGTGCATTAAGGTTTAGTGGTGGACCTTAAAAATTGTTTCTAAAAACAAAACTTTTTCATATTAATCAAATCACACAAATTTATATGAAATAGTAAAATAGTTACATTTTCTAAAGAGATCAGGTTGGCCCTAAGCCAGATATTTGCACAAATAATGATTTTTGCTAAATAATAATGAATTCGAACGAATAATAAGAAAATATCTCCTTTTATTGTGCACATCTTAGATATCTAAGAATAACATTAAACTAAGATACTGTATCATATACAGGTGCATCTCAATAAATTAGAATGTCGTGGAAAAGTTCTTTTGTTTCAGTAATTCAACTCAAATTGTTAAACGCGTGTATTAAATAAATTCAATGCACACAGTCTGAAGTAGTTTAAGTCTTTGGTTCTTTTAATTGTGATGATTGTGGCTCACGTTTAACAAAAACCCACCAATTCAACAAATTAGAATACTTCATAAGACCAATAAAAAAAAACATTTTTAGTGAATTGTTGGCCTTCGGAAAAGTATGTTAATTTACTGTACATGTACTCAATACTTGGTAGGGGCTCCTTTTGCTTTAATTACTGCCTCAATTCGGCGTGGCATGGAGGTGATTCGTTTGTGGCACTGCTGAGGTGGTATGGAGGCCAAGGTTTCTTTGACAGTGGCCTTCAGCTCAACTGCATTTTTTTGGTCTTTGTTTCTCATTTTTCCTCTTGACAATACCCCATAGATTCTCTGACCCCATAGAGTCTGGTGAGTTTGCTGGCCAGTCAAGCACACCAACACCATGTTCATTTAACCAACTTTTGGTGCTTTTTGGCAGTGTGGGCAGGTGCCAAGTCTTGCTGGAAAATGAAATCAGCATCTCCTTAAAGCTTGTCAGCAGAAGGAAGCATGGAGTGCTCAAAAATTTCTTGGTAAACGTGTGCAGTAACGTTGGTTTTCAAAAAAACACAATGGACCAACACCAGCATATGACATTGCACCCCAAATCATCACAAACTATGGAAACTTAACACTGGACTTCAAGAAAATTGGGCTATGAGCTTCCCCACCCTTCCTCCAGACTCTAGGACCTTGGTTTCCAAATGAAATACAAAACTTGCTCTCATCTGAAAAGAGGACTTTGGACCACTGGGCAACAGTCCAGTTCTTCTTCTCCTTAGCCCAGGTATGATGCCTCTGACGTTGTCTGTGGTTCAGAGTGGCTTAACAAGAGGAATCCGACAACTGTAGCCAAATTCCTTGACAACGTCTGTGTGTGGTGGCTCTTGATGACTTGACCCCAGCCTCAGTCCATTCCTAGTGAAGTTCACTCAAATTCTTGAATCAAATTTGCTTGACAATCCTCATAAGGCGGTTCTCTCGGTTGGTTGTGCATCTTTTTCTTCCACACTTTTTCCTTCCACTCAACTTTCTGTTAACATGCTTGGATACAGCACTCTGTGACAGCCAGCTTCTTTGGCAATGAATGTTTGTGGCTTACCCTCCTTGTGAAGGTTGTCAATGATTGTCTTCTGGACAACTAACTGTCAGATCAGCAGTCTTCCCCATGATTGTGTAGCCTAGTGAACCAAACTGAGAGACCATTTTAAACTCAGGAAACCTTTGCAGGTGTTTTTAGTTGATTAGCTGATTGGCATGTCACCATAATTCTAATTTGTTGAGATAGTGAATTGGTGATTTTTGTTAAATGTGAGCCAAAATCATCACAATTAAAAGAACCAAAGACTTAAACTACTTCAGTCTGTATGCATTGAATTTATTTAATACACAAGTTCACAATTTGAGTTGAATTACTGAAATAAATGAACTTTTCCACGACATTCTAATTGATTGAGATGCACCTGTACACGCTCATATTTTTTAAAATGGTTATCACAATGTTTTAAATCTTCCAAGGGTGATATACAATGCCATATTTCTTCCTCTCAACCTGGGGCACATTTCCCAAAAGCATTGTTAGCTAACTATGGTAGTTACTTCCATTGAACTCTATTGGTAACGACGGAACTTGCGAACATAGTTGCTTTTTAGTTGTCATTTGCATAAATGGTCTTTCTGTGGTCTCTTGGTAGATTTGTACACACAAAATTTAACAAAGAATCTTGTTTGCATGGTGAATGACTTGTGTTATTCATGAATTGATTTAGTGAGCAGTACTGGGTAGTAACTGATTACATGTAATCTGGATTACATAATCAGATTCCAAAATGTAAGTACTTGTAATTAGATTACATTAAATATTTAAGTTTTCATAATTAGACTACAGTTACTTATTATTGATTACATGATTACATATTATTCACTCAATAGCAATAAAGCATTCATACGACTAACAAATATGCATCCGATAAATTCATTTTGTATGCAATTCAACAATGCCTATACTCTTAACACAAATTAAGAAATTACTGTTGTTCCAACATTTGTATTATAAATCAGTGCATAAAGCATGGCTTGGTGCTTCTCAATCAATGTGTGACCCTCTTGAGCAGGACTTATAGGGGTGCTTGTTTCGGCAAGTTAAGTTTTAACACATCTCAGGCCCAGCGATACCACTTTATAACTGTGTCACAGTGTTCTCCTCTCTTGTTTGAGTTTCTCAAGAATGAACTTAAGAAAGAAAAGGTTGTGAACGTACACATGCTTGGCTCAGAGTAATGCTGCGAGACTCTCTGTGCACAGGCAAGTAAAGTCTTGAAGGAAACGTTTGTCTTCCTAATGCAAGGCAGACAAAACATTTTTTTGCTTGATAGCATCTGTTTGTCGAACGGGGCTGTCTCAAATCGACGTGAAGAGCCAAGCCAATGCATAAAATGGAGGGGAGTGCGAATGTGACACATTTCAGACAAGTGCTAATGAATGTAAACACCGAGCCGATAAAAGCAAAGCAGCATGGAGAAGCTATGTAGCTTTGCGGAAGGTAATTCAAGCCATTTTCCAAGCATCTCGTGCCTGACACATTAGCCTAATCTCATTCATCACATGAGTTTCACCGTGCAAACGGATGAACCCGTTGGGGTGAAGGGAGGACAAGTCAAAGAGGGAGCTCACACTGCGGAAATAAATGATGATGTTTTCACAACAGGAAAGTGAAGGACAGCTCTCTGCAGTGCTCTTATTATGCTAATGAAATAAATTAGCACCAACAGATTTGACTGCACGCTCCAAGTTTTGATGAAAGGCGCTGTGGTGGTGTTGATTGTTTGCCGTTGTGGGGAACATCACCTCAATAAGTTTGGTCAGCCTTGCAGAAAAAACAAAAGATCTGGCAGACCATTTCAAAAAAGTTGGAAAGGGCTAGACAAAGCACTAAATTTTAGCATGTACATGCTCTATCGTGAGCTGTTGAAACTGAATCTTTCCAATCTATAATACATTTAAGCAGTTAGACTACAGTGATGGTAATCTTTTGAACAATGGTACTAACAAAAAGTAGTTAATACATTGAAGCTACTTAAAGGGTTAGTTCACCCAAAAATGAAAATTAGCCCATGAATTACTCACCCTCAAGGCATCCTAGGTGTATATGACTTTCTTCTTTCAGACAAATCCAGTCAGAGTTATATTAAAAATGGTCTTTAATCTTCCAAACTGTTTAATGGCAATTAGCAGGTGTTGCAGTGCATCAGTCCAAAATAAGTGAAATAAAGCGCATCCATCCATAATAAAAAGTGCCTCACACGGCTCCGGGGGGTGAACAAAGGCCTCCTGTAGCAAATCGATGCATTTTTGTAAGAAAAATAACAATATTTAAAACGTAATAATCAATTTAATCTAGCTTGCACTCACTGTTGTACACGGAAGCAGCTCCGGGCGGATGACGTATAGGACATCGGCATAAAAAGTGCACTTTTTAAAAGTGTAGTTAAGTTGTTAGAAAACAGTCATGAAAATATACTTTAAGTAGACTTAGGTGGCATTTTTATTTTATTATAATATCTGCAAGTACAGTATTTTAAAGTATATTTTAATGATTTGCAGTGCACATTATGCACCTTTCCAGAAAGGAGGATATTAATAATGTAGTATGAATCACTTTTATGACAAGAAAAGTTTTTGAATGACGGCAGTACATTTGAAATATTAATTTACACACAAACTAGTTTTCTTGTCTTATCAGTTTCAAGCTGGATTTAGCTGATTTAAGATGGATTCCCAGCTTAGCCAAGCTTCTGTTTAGTTTGTTGACCCTGTTTTCTTTCATAATCTATTTTATTTCATTGTTATGTTATTCCGAAGTTAAATGTTTGTCTTTGTAATTTTTATCTAAATCAACTGCAATAACGTTCCGCCAATCCCTTTTATTTATTCAATCTCCCCCTTTAAACATCTACGTCTGTTCTGGTATACAGTACTCACTTTTCCAAATCCAATCAGTTTTTGATGGCTTGTCCCAAACATTTATTTCTCATTGGCTATTTCTGAAGTAAAACGCTTCTTTTCGAAGCTATTCTTACGGTCAACCTTCCAATCAGCAGCTGTCCGTCAAACCAACATTACAGCACGTTCTTCACATAACGACAGCTCAAACGATGTACTAATAGGCACTGGAGCTCCACCCTTTGACCTTTGCGACCCTTCATTTGTCAGACCACACAGTGTTTAGGCGTGAAACAATCAGCAGATCTTGGGGCCGCTCCAATCCATCTAGGAGCTGCTGGGCAGGGGGCTCTCACAGCCCCTGTAGGGCCATTCGACCGGAGGGTAAGCAAGCCTGGAATCCCACTAACATCCGTCTTGGGTTTGGCCAATGTGAAAAGCCCGTTGTCCCTGGCAACAGCTGGGCTGACCACATTTCCTCCAAAGGGAGCTTGGCCTTTTCCTCAGGGCAACCCGTTAGCGCTGTGGCCCGTCTCTTTCTGGGTCGGTGTGGTGAAAGCGAAGCCTAATGAAAGCACTGAGACACCTGAGACAGGAAACCGTGCCTTTCCACTTCACTAATATCATATTTCATACATCTCCTGGCTCCTGCAAGCTCTAGGTTTGTGTCAAGTGGGTACAAAGATGAAATTATGAATTTGCCTTGACATTAAGTAGAGGTGCACAAAAGTACTTTAGAGGTGATGTTTATTTTGTTTTAATTCATTTATAGGCCTTCGAGAAGTGAAGAAAAGGTGTCAAAGTTAGAATAAACCTAGAAATAATAGGGGATTTATGGTTTGAAAAAGAATTTCTAAATATTTATAAATTATAAAAGTCCTAGAAAGTTATGATTATTTATGTATTTCTGTATTTTTTTTCTTTATACTTGTTTTCCTTGCATCCGTTTTTATGTTGTTCTTGTTTTGAACAATGCTATTTTAGTATCATTAAGATAAATCAGCTTTTATTTACATTTTAAATCAGTTATATATATATTTTTTAATGTTCTAGGTTATTTTAATAGGTTATATATTATTTATACACACACATATTTATGACTTAAAATATGATATGTCTTCCAGTAATAATGTAATAATAAATAACTTTAAAAGTCATGGAAATTTGTTGGTCAGAAAGTGTGATAATACTAAATAGCTGAACTTATAGATCAACACATAGCGAGAAAAGACCAAGCGTTTTGGGAACTTCATGATCTCACGCACACATTTCATGCAATTAAAGGGCAAACTGGACAGCAGTGATTGCTCATTTCCTGACATGTCAATCAGTCTGAGAGAGTCCTGTGGTGTCCTGTCAGCAGAAGCAGTCAAGTGTTCCTCAGGAGAGGCCTGACGCCTGCTCGCGGACCTCCCGTATACTCGGGGGAAGTCATTTCTCATGCCCTCTTGGTAAACAAAATATACAATCCAACATGATGCAGGACCACCAAGTGAGAAAGCATAAGCAGGACTGACAATGCCTCTCATTCACAATTTTGTAAAGTATATCCAAAATAAGCACAAGAGTTCATGATAACAATCTATGAGCTGAACGCAAAAATCAAACAAATGTCTACAGAGACAAACTGTAGCTTTAATGTATATATTCAGATATGTGGTAAAACATTTAACCAGCTCATCTGAAGCATTTGAAAATGTTTAAATAACACAATACAATATACTATACTATACTATAAAATAAAATAAAATAAAATTCCCCATGCATATATCATGGCATCGTATTGCTTTTTAAGGCAGACACATGCATGCAGTCATTCGTGTCTTGGTCATGGCTCTGACGTGGATCACTATGCAGTGAGCTGAGATAACGTACATTTTCCTGAATCAGCAAGCTCTGACAAGATGGCTGGTTAGACTGCGGTGTAAGGGAGCGTGACAGTGCTGTCATGTAGACCTGATGAGATGATTAGTCTGTCAAACTGATAAAACAGAAGGCCTTGAGAGACTCGAGGGCTCATTGGCTCACCTGCACTGATTCTCCTAAGGGCTTCCAGGCAAAGGAAGTTTAGATTTCCAGACCAGTCATGACCTCATTTTTTTCTAATTATAGTTGGTTATATCACACTGACGTTTGTTTTGAAAATATTTTTCAAATTATTGTTTGTAACCTACCCCCCCCACCCCCCCCATTATTATAATATTCTTAATTCTTAGCTCTTATACTTAATTAGTTTAGAAAACTTCTCTAAAATAAATTATTAAATTAATTATGACATAAGTGTGGCTATAATTGATATTGTCACATGTTTGAAAAATGTGTACATAACAATAATACAAAAACAAAAATGCTTGTCATTACTGTATTCGATTCACTTTATTAATTATACATATAATAACATAATAACTATTGTTCATAACATTATTTAATTAATTAAATTGAGACATTACATTGATAAAAAGGTGAAAGTAAAATGACAGTTTACTACGTAAAGTGAAAGTAAACATTTAGAATGATACAAAATAGTTATCTTTCAAATATTTCAAATTCCGTATTATATCTATAGATATATAATATATATATATACCTTGCTATGTCTACTGTGTTATGCTAACCGAGACTTGTCATAGCATTTGCATATTATTGCTCTTTTGTTGATTTTGATTGCTTCTAGTGTCCTCATTTGTAAGTCGTTTTGGATAAAAGCATGTTCCATATGACTAAATGTAATGTATTATTTTTTTAAATAATTTTTTTTAAAATCAAATTAATGTAGCCTCGTGGAGCATAAGACACTTTTCTCAAAAACATAAAAAAATGTGCTGACCCCAAAACTTTTAAACAGCAGTGAATATATAGATTCAAGCATAAATAAATAAACAATATACATATATCAGTGTCATTATATTTTAATGTAGGTAATTGTTACATTTTCATCTCTCAATCTTGTGGTTTCATGTGAAACAATTGTAGTCTGGATCACATCCTTTGTTTGGACACTCTTTAAATGTGTGGTTCACACAGTTACACCGCCACAAGCTTTCAACATGATTTGCTCTTATTTGTCTACCAGGTTAATTATGTTCTCACAACCAGTTCTGCCCTCCAGCGAAGACATAAAGAACCATTTCCTGTCCTCACACAAATCCTGACATAAGGCTGATTAAGATGAGTGCCTCTGTGTTTCAATGAATTCTTCTCATTTCCTCTTGTGGTTTCTAATTCAGATTGAATCCCAAATCTTGGACCTTTCAAACTTTCCCCTGCAGTTATTTTTTTTACCTCATTAGAGATGAAATTAGATAGAGGGCCAAAAAGGTAACATTTGTTCAAACCATTCATTGTTCAAAACATCCCTATGCCCTAATCCAGTGATGCCCAATCCTGCTCCTGGAGAGCCAACGTCCTGCAGCTTTTAGCTCCAACCAGCTCCAACACACTTGACTAGAACAGGGGTAGGCAAGTTCAGTCCTAGAGGACCGAAGTCCTGCAGAGTTTAGCTCCAACCATAATCAAACACACCTGAACAGGCTAATCAATGTCTTCAGGTTTACTAATGGTGCATTCCAAATGGGATATATCGCCCTCCGAAGGGCACTTCGGAGTGAAAATAATCATGGCCGCCATATTCAAGGGTCGTTCCAAACCAAAGTGCTCAAAACTGGCCACTTCAAAGGGCCCTTCGGAATGAAGGATTTCGAAGGGTACAACTGATGGACACTTCGGGCTCCCATGATCCTTTGCGCTGATTCTTTGCATGATGACGGCGCCTCCATGTGGGCACGTGATGATGACACAGAAGGGCACTTCAAGAAATATTTGTTTGGTCCCCTACACCTTTCAACCCTTCAAAGCTCTCACTCCGGAGGGTAAACCCTTTGAAGGGATTAGGGCGTAGGGATGAGCCCTTCCGGACTGGGGGGTTAGGAGCCAGGTCTGTCTATTATCAGGTGAGTTTTTTTTTTTTCAGGGCTGAGCTAGAACGCAGGACAGTGGCTCTCTAGGACGGAACTTGCCCACCCCTGGACTAAAAGTTTCTAGTGAGTCTGAAGACCTTGATTAACTGGTTCAGGTGTGTTTAATTAGGGTTGGAGCTAAACTCTGCAGGACAGTGGCCCTCCAGGAACAGGTTTGGACATGCCTGTCCTAACCCATTCTAAGGGTTTACCCTCCAGAGTGAGAGCTTTGAATGGATGAAGGATGTAGGTGACCAAAAATCTGTTTCTTGGAAGGCACTTCTGCCGCCATCTTGCCAACTTTGCAGAAAAAATCATGGAAGCAAAATGTCCATTTGTTGTACCCTTCGAAATCTGAAAGTGTCCTTAGAAGTGACCAGTTTTGCACAATTCGGTTTGGAACGACTTTTCAATATGGCGGCCATGATTGTTCTCACCCCAAAGCGCCCTTCAGAGGAGGATTTATTCAGTTTAGAATGCAGCATCTCCATTACTATGTGAAATAAATAAATCTTTATATTAATTATTGTGTTTGCGTAGATTTAGGGTGGCTGTGCTTTCTGGGGCAACACGGGGAGCTGTACATTATGTACACATTTACACTGCAGGTCTTGATCTCCAATTCTGATTTCTTGACTATATCCAGCTTATATCTTCTTTCAAAAGTGCCCCATATGTGACCCACTTGACAAAACAACCCAAGGTAGACATAGATACCCAGAAAAGCTTAGGCTCAACAGGAAATAAAAAAAGGCCATTGAAGAGTCATGTGATCGTGGTTGGTGAGTTGATGTCATTCGCCCACCAATGCTTTTTTCTGTGATGAATGATTCACATTGACAGGGGAATATCCAAACTAATCTGCTTACATGGCAGATGCAAATGCACGTATCTGATTCATATCAGGTTTATTTCGACATGTGAATCAGGCCTGAATCCAATCTGTGAAAATCGGAATCAATGTGCTTTCCTCCTGCTTACACATTCATGGATCATATCCGATTGGTGCCACATAGGAGGAAAAAAATCTGAATTAGGTCACATGAACTATGTAATGTCAATGCAGCCTCGGATGCACGCTCCATATTCAAGGCAGTTTCACAGGATTGCACGTCCTCTCCATTCTGCTCTTCCTTCTCATTGAAAATTAATTGTGACTTTGCTAGCAACTATTTCCGAGCTGTTCCCTGTGCTTTACTTCACCGCACTCTCTTCTCCGGGCTTCAGTCTGTCTGCACCATAGAAATAGGATTAGCAGGCTGGCTATGGAAACATTTTCTTTACCTGCTTAAGTCAAATATGTGAGCAGGATAATAATAGTGGCACACAGGACATGTAAAGTTAATAAAATCACAAAATAAAATGTGCCTCTGTGGCCATCATACATCTACAGAAACACTAAGAGGGGGAAGAAACACTGTATTTCAGTGCTTTTGCATTTTCCCAAGAATCCAATCCCTTGCAAAGTTATGTAAGCAAACACAAACCCAGTGATGGAAATAACTGGTGATGGTTCTCTTGCAAGAATGCAAAAGAACTAAAAAAGGTATTTTCCCGTCATATTCTCCCAAGAAACTTGTTTTGGCGATGAATGCAAAACATGCAATGTATGCATTTGCAAGCGAATGCAAGGTTTTGCGTGGGAACACAGTACTTGTGCAAGAGAACACAAGGTTTGATAATGAAAATAATATGAGATGAAAAGGAAAAAAAAAACTAGGTAAGGTATTTACAAGCAAATGCAAAGTTTCTTGGGGGGAATGCAATGTCTTTGTTAAAGTTTTGTTAGTCAACGCAAAAGGATTGAAATAGATTTTTCTTCTCATATTCTCCCAATAAACTTTGGTAATGCAAAAATAATTGTGGTAGAACCTTTTTTTTTATGCAAAAGTTTGCAAGCAAGCAGAATTTTCTCGAGGAAATGCCAATCTTTTGCAAGCGAACGCCAAATGATTGAATTTGTTCCCTCTCTTCTCTTATTTTCCATCACTATGTTCCATTAAAGGCTCTATAGATGTACTGTACGCTCTGCATGTGGGCACATTTTATTTCGAGATACAAATACAGATATTTCATTCACTATTAGTGTTAGCATAGCTAGCATAATTAACATTGATCAGTGTGAAGTGACATACATATACTATGCACAACTGAGTGAGGGATTTTCTGTTATATAAAATAAATTTAATACATATGAGATACTGCATCCTGCCTTACAGTAATTATTTAGTATCATTAAAAACATACTAATCTTTACACATGTATCAATGTTTTATTCATACTACATCTGTGCTTTAATGCAGCCTCCCTCATCTCTTAAATAACACATAATTTAATCATATTAAAAATCTGATGGACTGTTTTCCATTAAGTAATTTTTTTTAGCACAACAAGCCCTTCTCAACAATACATCAATAATGTGAATAAGAAATGATATTTACTGCCAATCATAAGCCGATGTTGGGCTGGTTTGCGTTGCCTATGTGAAATATTAATATGGGTTAGCCCTGTGAGATGCAAAAACCTAGACGGGGCACACGCTGGCACCAGAAGCAAGGCCACAGTTTGACAAGGCAAACAAGCCACCATAAATAAGTGATGAGCAATGGTTTGGAGAGAGGTTTCTAAACATTAAATAAACAACCTATGCATCAACATACCCCAAGTTGTAGATTCCCCAACGCACTGTTTCTCCAATATAATACAAGTTGTTAAAAATTAACCTGCTCATTGGCAGGAAGCGAGAAGCGCCGCGATTGCTATGCATGTGGTTTGGGTGTCACATATTAAATAATTTCTGCAGGGTTAATGCGAGATCATGATGCAATGCACGGAGAAAAAGACCTCCAAACTGGAAGCACGTGGACTGTGGAACTGTAAGTGAGAGAAAACCTTTAATAAAAGCAGCATTCCTGCTAATGCCACACATACTTCCTGGACAAATGTGTAATGTGTGTGGCATGTCTGCAAATTGATGTCAAGCTGAGTCTGACAGTTGGAGAAGTTATTCCCATGCAAGCCTGGGAGATACACAACGTATTTTAACTCACCTGTGAGGAAAGCAGCTTTTTCTGGAGAATGAGGGCTGTGCATGTGAGTGTGCTGAAAGCTCAGTTAAACAGATAACAGCTACTTAGCTACTTGCGTATTCAGTGTTAACCGGATGATAGCATTATCCATCCCCCTGCATCAGAGGTCGATGGTGGACTTGGTACTGCTTGTGTGCATTTTGGAGGTTCCCTTCAGTAAAAAAAAAAATCCCTATGTAATCCCTTGGTAGTTGGTGCCCTATGTAGGCTGCATTCTGCATGTATAGGGAGTAGTGTTTTTAAAAGTACTGGTACTTTGTTGGCAAGTTGATATTTACATTTTAAAAATGTGAAATGTGTGTTATATCAAGCTTTCTTCAGTACCAGTAATATCGAGTACCGGGTCAATCAGGTACCTGCCTCTTATGCACTCTGTTTTTAAAGAATGTCAAAGATTGCTATTTACAATGTGTTTTTGCAATGTTAAGCATTGTAGCCAATCACATATATGTTTGTTAAGCATGTGAATGAAAGACCAATCAGAGGTGCTTAGGTTGGTCTGAATCTGATCAATATGCCGTTTGTTCAGTGTGAGCTTTGCACGCTCACAAATCATTTAGCTATAACCAACAAAGTACAAACACGATGCAAATAAGAGAATTGGGGTATGTTTACACAAAATCAATCTACTAAATAGTTTTCCTTTGCATTTTTGAAAAGGCACAGACAACAACATGATCAAAACAATCCCCATTCATGCAGAAATGACTGAAAAGCTGTCGATTATGCATACCAGGCCAGTAGTTGGTGATATAACTTTGTAAATAAACAATACATGCCTGCACACATACACATTCCTATAGACTGAACATGTCTATAGACTGAACACATAATACGCATGCACATGGCATCACTATTTCAAATGTTTGCATTTTCAGGCCCCCAAAAACATTGTGTAAATAAACAATGAAAATGCATAAAGAGTTTCCCATTTTTAAAGCCGCAGTCCGTAAATTCTGCCTCTTTCTCGCCATCTCTGTTTGAAACCTGCAATTGCAGTTATTTGAGGAATAATAATGCTATAAACGATCCGCCAACTGCAGCATCCTCGCATGAGATATAGCCTATTAGCTGGGATGCCTTCCTTATGTTGACATAATGACGCGGCGGCATTTCCCGCAAATTCCTACCAGTACCACTCAAATTAGGAAAAAATTATATAACAAAAATTTTAAAAGTTTAATGTTGTTAATCAGGAAATAAAATAGTTTTAAGGAAATAGTTTTGAACACTGGCTGGTTATGTACTTGCTCAAAAACTGATTTCAGATCATTTTAACCAAAACAAGTTACGAACTGCAGCTTTAATCGAAAATGGTATTTGCGTAAATGCCCCATTGTGCTTTACTTTGACATGTTTTTATTATACAGGGCGTTTTCACTCAGTAAGTGAGTTTGCATTGTTGGTTAACTGAAGTGACGTCAGCTTCGCTGATTTTGTACATAACCTAGTAATATTTATTTATTTATTTTTATGCTGCCTAGTAGTACACTCTGCAAAGTTTTGGGAGTGATGGTCGAACATTATTGATATGAGACTGAATCTGAAATTGTGATGTTTGGCACAGTAATAACCATAGCAATGGATGAGACCAAAAAAAAATAAAAAAATCTAAATCAAAAAGTCAAATTATATATGTGTATTGGTCCTTGCAGTGTAAGTGCAAATAGACCTGCCACATGTACGAGTTCAAGGCCAACATCATAGTCAACACCAATGTTATCTTAGCAACATGCTAAGTTAAGTCACTTTTGTGGTTCACGTGATGCCAAGGGGTTAAATAGCCAGGCTCCACTAAATATCACAGATCTGCTACTCCACCGGAAATGCTCTAGGACCTTAAGGTCTTCAGACAGGTTGATGCTGTTCGAAATTAAAGGGGGACCAAGCCTTTTCAGTGGCTGTTCCATGGCTGTCTGCACTGACTGTTTTTAAATGTGCCTTGCCTTGCCTTGCCTGGATGGCTGTTAATGAGAAATATATCATATCAGACACCTGGGCTGCGTTCAGCCCCGACAAAAACGGTGCAAAACGTTTTTTAAATGGAAACGGTGGTGCGTTGAACACCCTGTTCTGATGACGCAAGAGTTGCAACTATGGCAGCTGAGAAGGCCATTCTTTGTGTTCTTTTTGAAGAATTTTCGGAGCCTGATGAAATCAGTATAAATACGTGTTTAATACTGCAAAATACGCTCGATGTAACAGTCACTGCCCTTGCCGTCCAGAATAAAAGAGAACATCCCAATCGAGTGAAGGGATTTGTGGAAACTGTGGTTCCTAATTATTGTGATCCAACATTTGCCTCGCATTTCAGGATGAAAAGACAAACATTTCAGGTGAAGGATCATCCACTTCTTACCTCCGAGACTGTGTTATGATCTATATGACCTTATTATTTTTATTGTGAGTATTAGGCTTATCATTATTGCTGATCACTGTTGTTGTGCTATGATATTGTAATATTTACCATTATATAATCGGGGGGTATAGAAAAGTTTATTAACGTGTCACTCCATAATACAATAGCAAAATATATAAATATGTATAGTATTTTTATGTAACATTAATCAGTATTTAGCACACAATAGAAGACATTGCAATTACTAAATGATATTTAGACAGACTTAAAGAAGTTCCAGATCTATACTTGTGCTCTTATTATTTCAGTTATTTTGCCTTTAATGTAAATAAACGTGCAAACAATATACTTGCTCTTGTGAATTTATTTGGATGTTAATTACATTGTGCCAGCTGTCTCTTTAATACCGCGTGGTTTATATACATGTTGCTGCTGATTGGGCTGACATTTTTGACACCCACCAAACAAGAGAAAACTATAACAACTATCTTGCACACCGTTGCACACCGTTTCCAGGAAACATGTCGTTCAAACCGGAAACCGTAGCAAAACGGTGCACACCGGTTTGCGCTTGAACTTGCCCCTGGTCTGTGCAGTTACTCATTAGGCAGTAATTGGGATTTGACACTTTATATCTCCCATAGCAGTGCAGAGAACCCTGAAAGACACTGAAAGAAAGCTCTGACTGTAAGCAAAAGCAAACTCACAAATAATATGCCACTTTTTTCTTCTTGTCATTAATCCTGGCCTTGGTTTTACAGTTGTTCCAGTGTTATTTTATTGCTAATTCACCTATGTATGTCTGTGGGGCAGTGTTTATGGGGTCTTTCTTTCTTTCTTTCTTGGCAGAAAACAAATTTAATTAACCTCAAAAGGAAGAAGCTCTCGTGGCATGTACAGTGCACTTCCAATTATTAGTGTATCAGTTTATTAAAAGGTACAGCAGTCTTTACCATGGGAGATTTGTTTACTGCTGACATGATGAGAGTTTGTTTGGAACAGTTAAGTACTCCCTTTAGGATTGTCTGACACAATAAGTCACTGAGAAGACTGGGACAATCCAAACATGAATCTGACAGTGAAAAGTAAGGATTATAAAACATATGTGTATCCTTTATTTGTCATATTTGGTTCATTTTTGTAGCCTGAGTACTAGTCTGAACACACCAAATTAACTCAAACTCCCTTATAAAGCAAACCAGAATTGAGATGTTTTCAAACTTGGTTATTCTATAAATAGTCAAACACCCGCTCCAAATATGAACTGAGCGAAAAAGGACCGTGTTCACTTTTCATGCAATGTGAATTAAAAGTGGACTGAGACCTGGTCACAAATTAAGTGGATTAATAGAGACCTGAATTCAATGTCACTGACAGTGTGAATGCAATGAGAACTGTGTTTTTCAATTAGTTCAGTTTTTATTCCACTTAAAGATGTCTGGGTTCAGTAAAGAAGACTTATAAACTCAAACTAAATAAACTCTGGGCTGTATTGAACAATGCTTACAAATTCACATAAATAGCATGCTGATGTTGTATAAAAAGATTCAATGTGTGTGTTTTGATATTTTATATTACCAATATATTATCAGTTGTCATTTAAAGAGGGGAACTGATACAATATCTGCTCTTATATCTGCATCATGTGGTGTTTGCGTCTTTTCTTGGGACCATTGGCTGATCTCACCGAGGGCATCTTTAGGACACAGTTCTAGATGTTGAAGATATGTTTGTGAAAGAATCGGGTCACATAGTGTTCCCTGAGGAAATCCTATCTTTTGACCAGTCATGGGCTTTTGGGAGAGCCTATCTGACAGTTTCACAAGGATGTATGACCTAGTTCTCAAACTATGTAAACAAAAAGGAATGAACGAAGACGATTTTTATACCTTGCAATGTGCAGCATTTGGAAACGGATCTTGTTTAGCAATTAAATTCCCATCAAGAACTCTCAGCTACGGTTCCAACAGTATTGATTAAGTATATACTTGCAGTAACTGGTTTCCATGTTAAACCTCATCCAGTGAGTTTTCCATATTTTGTTGAGGCTAAATGCGGTTTTGTGAGGTGAGTCATGCTGTGGAATATCTCTTGCTGTAGTAATCAAACCATTGGGGATAGAACTCCCTTTTCAGTTAAACAAAACTCCATATATGTGCATTAATTGGCCAAATGAAGGCTGAACTGCTGAAAAAAAGAGCACATCTAATCTTAAAATAATATATTATTTTTTTTTATTATTATTATTCTGAACTGACTTAACAACTATCAGGGTTACTTACGAAAGGAAAACCAGAACGACAAAGGACTGACTAGCGTGGGAAAATTTTGCTTACACGAAATACTAAATAAATCTTGACTTTAAAAGAGCAAAAACTTAACTGACCCTGTTGCTTCTTCAGACAACAGGCCAGCTCAAAAATAAAGCGCACACACACATCACACACACTATAGATATATAATATAGACCCTATATATATTCCCTAACCCTCTCAATTGGTCAATTCAGATTCAGCTCACCATAAACTGTAGTAATAAATTAATAATTATTTATACATCTAAATACATACATACATACATACTAGTGATTTTTGAAATGAGTATATATTTATTTGGTTTATGTCACACCAATGCCATCCTCTATCCAACCCCATCCTCGACTCGGAGCTGTGAAGTTTTATCACCTGAGGTACGTCCTGTGGGATAATATAGCAATCATCTTTCCTTTATTGCTCTTTCGTTTCTGTGTTCCAGTACAACTTCAGTAATGAATGTCCTTATTATCATATGCAATGCAAAGCAGTAAGGAGACTGTGTCTACGGTTGAACAGTATATGCAGTGTTTTGGTTAATGATAAATAAGGATGACCAAGATTTTTTATTATTTTTTTGTTCCAAGCACTGTTTTATTTTAATAACTGCTGTAGTGTAACCATTATGTAAAATCCAATAATATATTTAAAAATATTTTTACACATTTTTTAACTCACTTTTTCCCCCACAATGGTTAAAATGCCTTCTTTATGCCCAATAAATAAATAAATAAATAAATAAAATTTTTCAAAATTGGACTGTGTGTAATCCTTTAAAGGGGTGTTTAACACGCTTTTCTTTTTTCAAAGCGCGTGTGTTTTTATGGGGTGCACTGTAACGTGTTCATGCTTTTTTTTAACATTATTTTTCACATTTTATTATTCTTTACTGCATTTCTATTCTTACAAAAAAATGGTTTGTTGACTTCCTGGTTCCTCCCTCAGAAATTCGCAATGGGCTCAGATTAGTTAGCTGGCCCAGTGTGTTGTAATGCTCGCTACTGCGCCTATGCACGTTGTCCGAGGAAACGTTCGCCCCTCCTTTTCCAGATCAACTGGGTAGTTGCCATTGCGCCACAACCCCCACTTAATTGACCTTGCCCTTTATCATTTGAGCCAGAGTCAGACCCATACATATTTTTGCGAAGAGAATTTACAGCAGCACCGATGCATGCTTGACTAATACAGGACGTTTCAGAATGGATGGTTTTTTTTTTTTATAGTTGTCATTTTTTTTAGAGACACTGTTATTGCTAAACGCTACTGCTGTTTATGTTATGTTTTTTTATATACGTATTTATTGGTAGTAAAGCTTTAGTACAGCAAAATAAACGATTGCGTTGTAGCAATTCAATGGGATTATTTAAATACAAACTGCGGATCTACAGTAATCGCTACTGACTGTATAGTACCATTAGTTTTGTTTTTGTAGAATGAGTGTAGCCAAATATCTGTTGCAAGAACTAGGAGCCCATTACAAAGACTAACCATGGCTTTACTACAGTGGCCAAATTAATCAAAGAACCACATTTAGCGTGCCTGTAGCAAAACGAGTATAACAGCTAAAGAATAGTTTACACTGATCACATAAACGCCAACAAACAACAACATTCGGAGTTCGATTGTGGGATTAAAAATAACTCTGTAGGTGTTTGTAGGCATTTGACAGACAAGTATAAATTAGCATTTTGCTAAATGGCTAGAGGAGCCAAACGCTGTCGGCATTGCCCTTTGTTTACGTCCTTGCTACAACATAAAATTATTAAAAATAATTTATACATTTTTACCTAAGTCCAGCATTCCTTGCAAGACCGAACAAAGAGGCTCTACAATATGGGTGAAAATAAAAGCATTTTGACGGCATGTCAACAACATACTACTACAACAACACTTCGGACCCTAGCATACACTCGGCGCAATGCAGCGCCAGGCGTGATGCAAGTGTTTTTTTTTTTTGCTAGTTTCAGCCTGACGCAGTTATCATTTTCACATCCCTGCCGCCACGATGGTTTCATATAGCAAATTGCATTTGCGCCGCAGTCTTGTGTCGCTTCTATTCGGGCCGGCTGGTCTGAAACCGGGTGTGTTCAGTGCGCATTGCCTTGGCCTGCCTTTGCTATTTGGAGGTAACTGACATAGACCACGCCATTGATGCAGTAGTTTTTTTTTTTTTGTCATATTTTAAAAGGCGTTACGTACTACCTTGCTGGGGTTGCACGACATGCGTATCACTTCTGCTGTACACAACAACGCGTCCGCCGACAGCAGACACAGACATGCCAAATACTCAAAATTAAGGCTTACCGATGTTAAACAACTATTATTGTGCATCCCCAATAGGATTAGTCAATTGTGCACTGTATCCGAACTAGGCTACCCTCTTGCTCTACCAAGCTCGTCTGCTACGAGCAGATCAAGTTACTCTTCTGCAATTTCCCATGTAAATACGCAATGTCGCCACATGCCGCGATCACAACTGCGCTTAACGGGTATGTTAGATGACATACTCTGATTGGTTTACTTGCATGTTACTCACAAACTACACCCCTTTAATCCTCCTCTAACGTAGAATCATCCTGACAACGCCCTTTTTTAGTACCAAGCCGCCGGGCGCGCCGACCGTTTTCCCGTTGTTAAACTAGCAGAAAAAACTTTCTGAGCGCAGTTGGGTACTGAACACAGACGTTTATCTGGAGGTCCAGGTTCAAGTCCCTGCTGTCTCTTTGTTTTAAGGGGGCAAGTCGTGGCCCAAGTGGTTACAGAGTCGACTTGTATAACCAGAGAGTCGACGTGCGGGTTCGAGGTCTCATATACCCGGCAGGGATATTCGAGGTAGGTTGGAGTGAAATCTTACACGAGCCTTTACTTTTCCCACCTCAATACCCACTGAGCACCATAATGGTTCTGCCCCCTTGCATCTCTCCGGGCTGCGCATGTGTGTTCTTCCACATTGCCTTTATGCCTGTGGTTCCCTCTGTCTGTCGCCTGTGTCGTTTTCGGGCCATAACGGGATTTGTTTCTAAGGCGAGCCCACTACGCTTAGCGACTCGGGTCGGTACAGCCATACACTTGTGCCACATGTCCCTCGAGCTCCCTGTTCTGCACTTTAAAAGTGGAATTTCAGACACGCCCTAAATGCACCTTGCGCCTTTTAGACCATGCTAAACTGTTAAAATAGAGACCCCTCGTCTGTCTAAAGCGGCAACCAACATTGGCCCTCCAACTTACCCTTTGCTGCATCTCCCCAGGGGCTGGGTCTTTATGAAGTTATTCACACGGCCCTTGTGATGTCACCAATCCAGGAAGTAGCTCGTTGTAGTCCCTACCAGCCGTTTGTTGTAGGCCTTAAAAAGACAAAAAACAGACAATCTCTCCCTTTGCGCTGAACTTTAACGTCGTAAATTTGGGGGATGTGTATTTATGCCTTATAAAAACGCCACATACCATGTCCTACTTCTAAGCTGTAAAGTTAAAAAAGTTAAATCATAATCTATTGCTTTTACTAAATAATAAATCCGTAATTTTAACCACAGGCCCTCAAATTGCAAATTGAACCATTCCACATGGATTTTCTTTTTGTTTTTAACGAAAGAAAAAAATTATAAAGTAAAGCGCAAATCTTGTCAATGCCATTTCTGTGTTATGAACTTTCCACTCAGGATAGATATGCTTTCGCATATTAATTAAAGCCTTTCCTCAGAATAATGAATACTAGTAATTTTGGCTAAATATTTCCTCTCCATAACTTCAGTCTGTCCCATGTTACAGTTAAAGGGCAGGAGAAAATTTGTCATTAGAAGATGAGGTCTGGTTTTAACATTTTAAAAAGCCACTCCAGCTTTGAATGAATCTCTTATTCGCTTCAGTGTAAACAGAGGAGGGAAACATAAATTTCAACCACAAATGGATATTTTAAGTGGTTTATTGGATTGTAACTGATGGCCGAAAAAGAGCAAGGGAGGGAAAATATCTTCTCAAATTCTTGGGGAAATTTTTTACTTGTTTTAGCTGACCTGTGTATTGATGCAAAGACAGATACATTGGTGGTTTGTTGGGTTAGGTAGCATGTCAAATTCATAAATACTATATTTTCGGCTGAAATTAGTAATTTTTATGTTAAAATCAGTGAAGTGGTACTTTGTTTCTGCTTGTTTGGAAGACGTAGCACTCAAATTACAGTGATTTCATTAAATCGTTTACCCTTATTCAAAGTTGTTACTCGTTGTCAGAAGGGAAAAAAGGAAAAAAAAAGAAAAAAAAAAAAAAAAAAAAAAAAAAAAAAAAAAAAAAAAGAAGAAAAAAAAAATAATTTTTCAATTAATGCAGAATTTTGCACCTAACCACAGTCAAAAGCCGTGGCCTTTTCGCCTTGTGCATATTCAATGCAGAATATTAACACACACTGCAGAAGTGAAGCATGGAAGAGAAATTCAACTTGAGAGCTGCCGCCACCAAAACCAATTCATTTTCTTGGCTCTGTGTACAGCACAGACACGCTCTTGATTCAGCCGCGGCCGCATATAGCTGGTATTGACGTCTGCCTGTATTTCAGAATAACAAATTGACAGGAGTGCACGTGTTTAGCATACAACAACATATGGAAACTTTTACTTGCCCCTCACAGAGGAATACAATTTGAGATAATCACCATAATTTAATATATAATACATTTGTAGATTAGCAGTGCCTTTATATGGAGTTTAGTGACTATTTGAAATTTTTCATCACTAAAAAGTATTGCCAGACAGTATATTGTGACTGACCCTAATGTTAAACTGCCCCTATTATAGATTTTTGAAAATGACCTTTCATGCAGTGTGTAACACAGCTCTAAGTGAATGAAAACATCCTGCAAAGTTTTAAATCTGAAAGTGCACCGTGTATAAAGACATTTTCTCTCAAAAGAAAGAGTCGACTCTGAAAAATTTAAACGAGTCATTTTTAAAACAAATCCCAAGCCGTTTCGTGTAGACGTCAACATGAAACATTAGCATATTGCACGCCCACTTGTTGGTCTTTTCGAGTTGGTCTGGGGGGGGGGGGGGGGGGGGGGGGTGGGGGGGGGGGGGGGGGGGGGGGGGGGGGGGGGGGGGGGGGGGGGGGGGGGGAGGGGGGGGGGGGGGGGGGGGGGGGGGGGGGGGGGGGTTGAATGACTGCAAATTCATTCTTTGCCACTAGGTGCCGCTTTTAGAGTGGTAAAAATAGCGTTTCCCCCCGGTCCACGCTGTACACAAGCGCACTGCGTCCTCACAAACGCTGGCTTTATCAGGCATGACAGGCATGATGAAATGAAAATGATACGCAATCGGACTCATCACCGCAGATTTATCGTCCACAAAAGGAGGGGTATATGAGGAAAAATTTCTATTTGGAGCGGATTCCCCCACTTTAGCAGTCGTTGAGCAAATAATGTAAAAATAAATGTATATTATAAGACAAATTAAAGTGTTTTTTGACCTTGAATGCATGTCAACCTGTTGTTGGGGACTCCCATAATAGGGGCACTTTAGTAAAATGTTAATATCACTAGTTCTAATTGGATTTCCATGAATAATACATAGAAATGTATTACTTAAGTAAAACCCTATGACCCAGTTTCACAGACGGGGCTTAACTTAAGCCAGGACTAGACCTTAGTTAAATTAAGATATTTAAGCAGCTTTTACAAAAATACCTTAGAAGAAAACGTTACAGGTGTGCATCTTGACACAGAACATTTTCAATAGGATATTTTAATATATATGTCAGAGCAAGTTTCTTTCAGTTGAAACAGCTCAGACTTACATTTGAGTCTGGGACTAGCTTAAGCCTTGTCTGTGAAACCAGGGGTAAATGTTACTGTGCTTAGGCAACTATAAATGCACTAATAGCACATGATTGGATTATTCATTCATGTGTGTAGATGTGTACCAAAATTCACAGTTTAATAGTAAGTATACTTTTATCATAAAGTCATTGCTACTAATGACATAGTAATAGTGTACTTGATTGTATTATTTAAGGACACCATAAACATGCAGTTAAGTATATCATATAAAGAGAATGTTAACATAATTACAATACTGTATATACTGTACAATATTTGAAATTAGTTATTTAATCTATAAAAATATGTGGGGGCAATACATTATAAATACGTTTTGTATATATTCATTATATATTCATCTTATATTTTGAATCATTGATTATTGTATTTTCTATGTATATTTAAGTGTATGAAAGATGGTTTCAATTGTACTACAAGTGGTAACTATTGTTTATATATATATAGAGAGAAGGTATGTTAAAAGCACATTTTAGTTCATATTCATGGTGTCACAAAATAGCACATTTGAGTATACTTCTTAAGATGTTTTTAAGATTATCTTAAGAAGGAATAATATTTAGCATATTAAGTACAAAATTAGTGCGCAGAAATGGAGCACTTTCAGTACATTATAGAAGTGTACTGAAATAAAGTGTATTTTACTGCAAAATTTTCACCTGGAAAATGCTGACTCGCAGAGCTCGCGGCCCGAGGCAGTGGACAAGTTACAAGCTGTAACAAATCTTCCCGCACATCTGTTCCACCGCCGCACCACGGAGTCTTAGGTCTCTTACACACTGACTGATGGCGAGAAATCACTTGCTCGTATTTCATTATTAGCTGTCAGTCTTGTCGATGACATGCACCGAGAGGAGGGGGCGAGAGCCGCACAGCCTCAAATAGCAGAGGTGTTTGTAAAACCGATTGCCTCTTCCTCCATGATGAGGCCCGAAGAGACAGAAAGGGAAGGAAGTAAAAGGTAGGGTTGAATGAGGAGAGATGATGTGCGATGGCGAATGGACACATGAGCTTGTTCACTGATTTATGGAGTCAACTGTAAAGGCATTATTCTCCTGACGCTCTGATTGTGGATCTATTGCAGCGGTGATTTGGGGTGAAAGAACTGCTTTACCAAGACACATTGAAAATTATAAAATATTTATTTAAATATACAGTAACACTTTATTTTAGGGTCTCTTAACTAGTTGCTTTTTTGCATGCATATTACTAGAATATTAAGCATTTATTAGTACTAATTAAGCACATAATAATGCCTTATTCTACATGACCTTATTCTACATCCTTAATACTACCCAATACCTAAACTTAACAACTACCTTATTAACTATCAATAAGCAGCAAATTAGGAATTTAGTAGGACATTTTTCTACAAATATACAGTGGGGAAAAAAGTATTTAGTCAGCCACCAATTTTGCAATTTCTCCCACTTAAAAAGATGAGAGAGGCCTTTAATTTTCATCATATGTATACCTCAACTAAGAGAGACAAAATGAGAAAAAAAATCCATAAAATCACATTGTAGTATTTTTAAAGAATTAATTGGTAAATTCCTCGTTAAAATAAGTATTTGGTCACCTACAACCAGCAAGATTTCTGGCTCGCACAGACCTGTAACTTCTTCTTTAAGAGCTCCTCTGTCCTCCACTCGTTACCTTTATTAATGGCATCTGTTTGAACTCGTTGTCAGTATAAAAGACACCTGTCCACAACCTCAATCAGTCACACTCCAAACTCCACCATGGCCAATACCAAACAGCTGTCAAAGGACACCAGAAAGAAAATGTAGACCTGCACAGGCTGGGAAGACTGAATCTGCAATAGAATAGGTAAGCAGCTTGGTGTGAAGATATCAACTGTGGGAGCAATTATTAGAATATGGAAGACATACAAGACCACTGATATTCTCCCTCGATCTGGGGCTCCACGCATGATCTCACCCCGTGGGGTCAAAATGAGCACAAGAACTGTGAGCAAAAATCCCAGAACCCAGGGACCTAGTGAATGACCTGCAGAGAGCTGGGACCAAAGTAACAAAGGTTATCATCAGTAACACACTGCGCCGCCAGGGAATCAAATCCTGCAGTGCCAGACGTGTCCCCCTGTTTAAGCCAGTACATGTCCAGGCCCGTATGAAGTTTGTTAGAGAGCATTTGGATGATCCAGAAGATGATTGGGAGAATGTCATATGGTCAGATGAAACCAAAATAGAACTTTTTGGTAAAACTCAACTTGTCGTGTTTGGAGTAGAAAGAATGCTGAGTTGCATCCAAAGAAAACCATACCTACTGTGAAGCATGGGGGTGGAAACATCATGTTTTTGGGGCTGTTTTTCTGCAAAGGGACAGGACGACTGATCCGTGTAAACGAAAGAATGAATGGGGCCATGTATCGTGAGATTTTGAGTGAAAACATCCTTCCATCAGCAAGGCATTTGAAGATGAAACGTGGCTGGGTCTTTCAGCATTACAATGATCCCAAACACACCGCCCGGGCTACGAAGGAGTGGCTTCGTAAGAAGCAGTTCAAGGTCCTGGAGTGGCCTAGCCAGTCTCCAGATCTCAAACCCATAGAAAATGTTTGGAGGGAGTTGAAAATCCGTGTTGCCCAGCGACAGCCCCAAAACATTACTGCTCTAGAGGAGATCTGCATGGAGGAATGGGCCAAAATACCAGCAACAGTGTGTGAAAACCTTGTGAAGACTTACAGAAAACGTTTGACCTCTGTCATAGCCAACAAAGGGTATATAACAAAGTACTGAGATGAAATTGTTATTGACCAAATACTTCTTCCACCATAATTTCAAATTAATTATTAAAAAATCTTACAATGTTATTTTCTGGATTTTTTTTTCTCATTTTGTCTCTCATAGTTGATGTATACCTATGATGAAAATTACAGGCCTCTCTCATCTTTTTAAGTGGGAGAACTTGCACAATTGGTGGCTGACTAAATACTTTTTTTCCCCACTGTACATTACAAGATTAAGACAACACTAACAGGTAAAGCAAAATATGAGTATACAGTACATATAGCCATGGCCAGCCTTACCATTGGGCTTGAGTGGGCTGCAGCCCATGGGCCCCGCCTTGTAGGGGGCCCCGCCTTTGCCCGTTTACATTTGATTGATTTGTTCGTTATGTGACAGTCAGAATTCAGAAATTATTAGCTGCATTTCCACTGCGCACGCAAGATCTAAACAGGCCAGCCGGGGCTAAAGCTTACAACTACGACCTTCGAGGCCATAATCAAACGGCATAAACTGGTATATATTATTATTTCACATAGAAGAAGGACACATGGTTTGTTATCACATGGCTTTAAACAGCTCCATTAAGGCTTTAGCCCCAAAGCACGCACATTTAGAAAGATAATGATCAATTCTCACATGTTCACACCTCATTTATTTACAGAGGATGATTCTATATTACTATATTAATTAATGTTCCTCTAAATTATGCGATCATCTGATGAGTTTTGAGCTTTCGGACACAAAACGCAGACGAATGGTGCTTTCACACCAAACGCAAAACAATTTTCGCCTTCTGCTAATAATTCACGCCTGCACGCTAGGGGGCGCCGACCAACAATGCATTTTTCCTCATATATGTATCTCGTAAATGGATTTAACATCGTCCGCTGCTCAATATAAAGCATTACATTAAGATAAACACGGTTTGGTTCTGCACCAGAAACACAAACTATCTATAATGTTTACAAGAATAGGGTACATCCTAAAATATAATTAGAAGTACAATTACTATCAAGCTACACTTGAAAAGTATGCAGTTATTAATGTATTTGCTTTCCCACTTTAACCATCATTAAGTGCTTGTAATAACTTCCGATTGTGATCTATTGTTGATTTTGATTCTATAATAGGCAGACATGCACGCTTTGTATGTTTAATAACGCCACACTGCTTATTGTCATAAACATCCTTTATTGTTATAAAAAATACCGTGAGCTGCATAAAAAAATACAGAAAATATATCGTCATAATCATGTCTATTTGCTTTCATATTTCATGTGTAGAAAAAGAGTTAACGTGCTCTGACTCATAACACTGGTGCACCTGGAAGAAAACGAATGGTGCTTTACTGTGATTATATAATTCAGTGGACAATTATTAGAAATGTTATTCTGTAAAAAGAACATTTTTCTCAAATACCAACGATAACAAGAACTCAGCATCCATTCTCTTCTCTCTCGGAATCGCTCGGAATACTCTTCTTCGGTGTTTGTTTAAACTGGTTTTCGCAACAGCGCCACCACTCTCTCCCTTTTGTGCAAAAGCAGCTGCTCCGGGCGCGGGATCTTAGCTCAAATCTGATTGGACGGCCCATGATTTCACTTTGCGAAACTGAAAAGATTCATCGCACTGGTTCGAAAAAAAAAACATTTGCATTTTCGGTGCGCGAATGTTCGCGGTCTATATGGAAGCATCCATAGAAATCTATTGTTTTATTCCAGCGTGTCATTGCATCTGATATTCGTTTCGCTTTTTCGCGCTCAGTGTGGAAAGGCCTTTACACGGACCAGCAAATGATTAAATCAGGCTATAAAAGTTCAGTCGTTTGCAAAGTTAAATTAATCAGCTTTTTAAACGAATCATTTGATTCAACTCACTCATTATGACTCAGCAATTCACTTGCTGCCACCTAATGGCGGTTGTAGTTTCATATTTAAAAAAGTAGCTTATTTCATTTTTGCAATAATTTAATATTTCTACATTAAAATGTTGTATTTAAACAGAACATAGCATCTATGGATTTTGTTGATAGTGATTTAATTTGATTGTTAATAGCCAGCATGTATTTTTATTCAATTAAATTTATTTATTAAATAAGAACATGACATAAGAGGACACAGATATGACAATGACTTTTATAATACTAGTAAGCCAACATCTCTGGCTTTTTTCTTTTTTTTTGCTCAAATTTATTTCAGGGTTTTGATCTCTCAACTGAGAACACATCCTGTTTATTTTATTATAATGAATATTTAATATTACATTTAAACTTTGACTATAGCCTAGACATGTTCCATATTAATTGTACTATTTATGAACCTAAAAGCATATAGTTGTGTATTTTGTGTTACTCCATAATGATGTTCTATTTGAGGGCATTTGTAGTGTAGGTATAGGGCCCAAACATAACCTCAATCCCTAATTCCTGCCCTGTGTATAGCCATATCTAAAATTTCTCGAAATGCTCTTTTCTAGACTTAATTTCTCTAGCGAATAATGAGCTGTGGACATGATGACTTGACTGAGGTAAATGAAATGCTACGTGACATTTTGTTTACAAGCCACTTTAATCACTTCTTTCCGCGAGTGAAACATTGATTGTGTGATTCCATGAGGCATGAGATGTCAATTCATGTTTATTTTGCGTTAAAACTAAAAGTAAGAGGAAGGGATGATCGCGCTCACCCGCGTTCATAACTAGCATGTTTCTAACTAGCAACCTTGTTTAATGATATTTAAAGGAAACTCTATCACCTTCTTGAACACTGAGGATGTTTGCACATGTGCAATAAGAATGTGCATTTGGCTAAGCAACTATTTGAAAATCAAATCTATTAAAAATATTAAACCAGGAGAAATCAAATCTGTATGCATATGCATGGATTAAATGTGTGAAATATGCAGAAGGTCATGAGATGTGTTAACAGCATTATGCCCATGCAGGAGAAATCTGAGCAGGCAACATTAATTCATGCTGCCATTTTCTAGAGCAATGGTGGTCTCTGGGGAGATCTTATTAACCGTCTAGAGGTCTACACATCATCCTGGCCTGAGACTGGAAGAAAAATATAAAGTTAAGATAAATTCTAGAAACCATTGGCTCTGAGTTTAGTCGCTGTTAAAGGCCAATGCTCTTTTGACTTGAACCACTAAGCAACCACTCGCAATTCGAAATCATTGAATTGTCACATACCATCAGTCAGGATGCAAATACTGATGGTTAATATTTTCACCAGCTCCCAAAAACGAAAAAAAGAATGAACTGTTGTCAGTGCTGTCTAAAATGTAGTATGAAATCAAGACCTTTGGACATTTAAAAAAAAAAAAAGATGACAGGAAACCCCAGTTCCTTCTTGGTGGGAAAATAAATGTACTGTTCTTCTGGATTTCAATTTGTCTCAAATTCAGGATCTCTTATTACAATATGCAAATGAAAATAAGAGAAAAGGCCAAAAAGCCACAGTGACTTTTATCCACAATAGCATTTATTCACAGTTAATTTGAATAAATAATGCAGCTGTGTAACTGGTTTCTAGATTTAATTCTGCAGCCAAGTAGAAAGGCCACATATTTGAAAGAACCTTATTATATTACAAAACTGAATTCCTCTAACAATTATTTTAGAAGTTTTGTTGTATGTTTTATTACTTCTTACTTCCATTAGATGTATAAATTGTTACAGAAAATGAGAATATTTTTATGGTAAAATAAGCTGTGAGTACATTTATCTACTTGTGAGCTTATTGTTTTATAGCTTTAATTATATATATATATATATATATGCAGAAAAAATGCTCATATAATGATTAATAAAAGTCAAGCACATCTGTACACACATACACAAGCATGGACATTCACAAACCTGAAGACGGGATGATATCAATTCACATCCATAAACATGAATCAGACACCAAAGCTATGAAATCATTAGGTAATGAGCTGGAAACACACCGCAAAAACCTTGAGGGGGCAAGTGGCAGACTAAAAAAAATACTGACAGAAAGTTATCCATATTTATGAATTATTTTAAAGTGCCCCCTGAGCAGTAAGTGCGTGCTTGTGTGTGTGTGTGTGTGTGTGTGTGTGTGAGCGCGCATATTTCATATCTCAAGGGCAGACGACACATTAGTGCTGCCGGGCCCCAGAAAGGTCCTAAAATGGAGCGTGTGGTGGTTAACCTCCCCCTAAAAGAGGAAAAATGTACAACCCTATGAATATTTACACACCAATTACAGCGCAAAAGCAGACACTAGTCTTGTCTATGCCATCCGTTCCAATGGAATATGATACTACAAGCGCAGGACATTCTTTTGGGGCATGTATCAATGCCAAGTCAAACTAGAGCTAACAAAAGATTTCAGTAACAGGAGCAGCGCGGTGTGGTGTGACGTACCATCCTGAATGCCATTATGTAGTCAATCAAACAGCTTATTTATGGAATGAGGAAATTCCGCAGGTATTCCATAAACAATGTGAAAATCACCTGCCGCTGGCTTCTGTGAATTGCGGTTTGGACACAGATGTTATTTATCCATTCTGATCTCTTTGCATAGCAGCTCTTTTTTACTGCCTGCAGAAATCATGGTGTTCTCAAAACAAAATATTCTTTTAAAAAATGTAATTATTTTATTATATGGTCTGTCCATAGTCTAGTATTTTATTTTGAGTATATGTTTTAAATTTGTAGACTAAACTGTTACCGGCTGCTGTTGATCTAATATATATTTGGGTGATTTAAAGTGCAAAAGTGTTAAACAAAGTCGGGCTGGTCCTGTGCCATATGTCACAACTTAGAGCTAATGTAATAAAGATTTATTGCAGCTTACTTTGCTAGTTCAAAATTACACCAGTGAATGTGGCGATACAATAAAATTAATAATTTAAAGCAACCTAGGCCCATTGGAAAAACATGCCTGTGGCGACATTTGTGCAAAAAGATATTACGCTGCTTCTGCACGTTTCGCAACACTTTCAAAGTGAAATGTTCAATGTGGCGCTAAAAACATGTTTTGCTTTATCCGAAAGAGGTGAACGTGAAACTGACATTTTATTACATTTGTTGTTGTACATATTGCATCATTTCGAAATTGATAGTCTGGTGAGTGGCGCTAAAAAGATTAATGCTCAATCACATTACTAAACCCTACCGTAAACTGATTGTGTTAACAAAAGCAAAAGTGAGATCAAAAATGCATTTCCATACCATAACGTTTTCAGCCAAAAACTGGAAACTTTTTATGCGTTTTGCCTGTTCGTTTACACGACAACGGCGTTTTGGGGACTGAAAACGCACATTTTTCTAAAACGGGTTTTTCTAAAAAGTGCAAGTTTTTCAAAACACCACCGTTATCGTTTCTGTGTAAACACCCAAAACGGGAATCTTTGAAAACAGTGACGTCATGTGGGTGCGTAGAACCTTTGTGGTGAAGAACCTTTTGAAGTCAATTTTGTCAATTTGTCAATTGTCAATGTCAATTTTAAAGGCAAGCGCGAACAATGGCGGAGTACATGGTACAGTTGTTGCTGCTCAAGAGTTTGCTAACGCTTCTTCAGCAAAGTGTGGATTTACTTCACCAATATTACAACCAACAGCAGAGATGCATCATATACAACATATAATCGTCACTTCCCTACAGGTACTGTTTACTAACAAGGTGACAGCGCCAACTACTGGCCTGGCATACGTGATACAGCGTTTTTGGATGTTTTCGCGGATATGTGTAGACGTGAATCGTTTTGAAAACGTTGTCGTGTATACGTGAAACTTTTTAAAAAAACGCAAGGGAAAAACTTTTCCGTTTTTGACTACATCGTTGTCATGTAAACGTAGCCCTAGCATGCTTCTACAAGTCTTAGGGCTGATTTATCATGACTCATGTTTCAGGGGACTTGTGCTCAGCGCCTTCACATCACAAGCAAGTTTACTACAACAGAAAAGCTAGATATGTGACGCAAAAGTCAAAATTTATTAGTTTACAAATCATACACTGTGGTAAAAGAGTTTTGGGGTCATAACATAGTATTGTGCAAGGAACTGTGTAAAAATAAGTCTTTATTAATTAATAATCTGCCCCTGTAATCATAATTTATGTGAAAATGAATAAAAGTTGTTGGTGTTTTATAACCTACAACTAGTGTTCATTCGCTTTTTGGTTCTTTTTGTTTTAAAGGGTTCATATGATGCGATTTTCAAGTTTTCCTTTCTCTTTGGAGTGTTACAAGCTGATTGTGCGTAGATAAGATCCCTGAAGTTGCAAAGACTAAAGTCTCAAAACCAAAGAGATATTCTTTATCAAAGTTAAGACTCTGCCACGCCCCCCTAAAACGGCTTCGTTCTAACACGCCCCCACATATCAACATCACTATGTGGAAATATTAGCATAAAGCCACCCAAATGTGCACACAAAGAAATAAGGCGTGGTTTCAGGAACAACAGTAGTGTTAATGCAGCCATGTCAGGGAGACGCTGTGAGTTTCTTGGCGAAAGCAAAAACACTTTATTTGGCCCTCCGAAAGTAGATGCAATTAGGAATCTTTAAGATTGCTACAACCAGACGCAATGCATTTTATGGTCGACCGTTGTCGTGAACCTGAGGAGAGGAGGTAATCTGACCTTGCTATGACAATCTGGCGATTATGAATCCATCTATCTGGGTTTGTTATTAGTTTTAAGTATTTGCTATTGACTGTTCCAATGCGGAGTTTTGCGCATCGTGTGCCTGTGTGTGTGTGTGTGCACACGTGTGTGTGAGAGAGAGAGAGAGAGACGGTCCCATCACAGTGAGGTCAGCTTCTTAACTGTGGCTTGTGTGCTGCAAACACATATTCATCACTTGGTCTGTCACGCGACTCTGTTCCCCTTTCGGGCTCTGTTTTTGCATTTATTTTGAAAGATGAAGCTCTTGATTATGGTAAGGGGCGTTACATTTACTACGATGAGTTCTTGCGGTGTTCGGCCAATCACAATGCACTGGATCATCTGGCCAATCAGAGCAGACTGTGCTTATCAAAGGAGGGGGCTTTGTAGAAAACAAAGCATTTGAGAGAGGCGGGGCATAGATGACCTACACTAATGGACAGTATTTGAAAAATAATGTCAACATGCATAAACAGTTTCAACATATTCTGTTACACCAAATACACAAAATAATGATCTTTAAAAAAAATCATATGACCCCTTTAATGAAATTATCAATTAAATAAATAGCCTGGCATGCAACAATAATTAAATTAATGTTGTAACCACTCATTTAATTGTTATGTTGAAGCGCTACTAGTTGTCTTATAGTGAGGTTTTTTTTACAGAAATTGTATCTTTCTGGGCTCTGAGCACCAACTGTTACTTGTGAGCTCATATTACAGGTTTGACAGATGTTTCTCCTATTAGACATCTGTCTACAGTGTGCACAACAGCAAGTCCTTGGGAAGAAGGGTCTGAAAACAAATTCAGATACTTTTCAGTTCAGGGCAGACGTTTCACTGAGGGATTAATTAAATATGAAAATTAGTCATTGAAAAAAATTATTGATGCTTGGTCAGGACCCTTTGGCGTCAATTTTTAACAAACTGGGTACCCCCTTAGCATCACTTTTCAACGTGCAGGGTCCTCCATTGCTTTCAGTTGTTTGCCTTAATTTAAGGGTTTACATTACAAAAATAGAAATCATTTTATATAAATGTATACATTAATTGGAGCACCAGCCACCCCTACCCTAAACCTACCCACTTCTAAACAATATAAAATATAAAAAAACACGTAACAGGCAAATTAAAGTACAGTCACAGGTATTTATTGCAAAAACGTACAATTTATTTGGACTAGATACATGTGTTAGTAGGTACTGTCTGCAGTCTGATTTAACAAACAACCAAACATGATCATTAACGACCAACTTGGCAACACAGATACCAGGTGTTCTTGCTTGTGTAAATCTCTAAAATAGTCTGCTAGAGAAATATGGATCTTAATAAGTCCCTCTAGGTGCTGTGCAGACTAGAGGCCTGGGAAAAGGAAGGTCCACCCGATCAATTACCGCCATTTCCGAGCATAAAAGCCAAAAAATTCCAACGCCACAAGTGCAACCCCTCCGAATAGTTTTTTTTCAAAAAAAAAAAAAAAAAAAAATTATACACTTTAAATCCTTTGCTAATTTTATGTACCATTAAGACCTGAAAACAATTACAATTAAGAGTGGTTCCTTCAATGTAAAGTATTAATTTACCCCCCACACACACACATTTTAATGTATTTCCTTTCCTTCCATATGGAGGCTACATTCCTGACTCACTTTTTTATATTTCGGAAAGCATTAACGCTGTAAGAATGCAACTGGGAAATCCATTCACCTCTAGAAACGTAAGGACATTTCACTTCACAGTTTTCCAAATCATTTCAGTTCTGTACATTAGAGGAACTGGGGGGGGGGGGGGGGGGGGGGGGGGAACTGTAACTCATACCTGAAAACCGATATGCATTAACGCTTGTGGAAACCGCTGAACCTTAATCTAGTATTCTGCACCAGCTATGCAAACGATATTGAGCTGCTGTTGTTGAGCTTTTCAATTATTTATGATATTATTTATTACAACATATCTTATTTTCAATCAATATCCGACAAGGTCCTGAAGGTAGAAACATTAGTGGAAGCCTGCTACATAGATTTGCACTGATTTTGAGAGCTGCTCAACCAGAAAATCGCACCACAATATACAGTCCTGAGAGACAAACAGAACTTGTAACAAGAGAAGACAAAACAGGAAAGGAAAAAGCAAAATACGTGGCAACATACTTCATTGAGGATTCAGAACAACATCCTGAGTGAAGCATGCAGGAGCCGGACTCTCTAATTAGACATTGTGTACTACAAACCGCCAGGGTGCTTTCACTATAAGGGCACTTTGGATATAAAAGCATGTTTCCCTGCCTCTTCCCACTTGTTTTTTTTTTCTCCACACCTTTTTTTTTTTTTTAAGGGGAACCTGATTTTACGTTACTTCCATCTTTAATAGGAAATACAGCTATTTCACCAATAAGGAGCGGAGGGACAAGCAGCTTTTCAAACTTTATAGCTTCAGATTAGACCGTGTTATAGATGGGGGGAATTGTCCAGTGGCTCCCCCTTGTGTTTTAAATGATATGTTTATCAGTGTTGTGTCTAACAATAAAGCTCAGAATGACTGACATCACACCATTGAAGTTGATAATACTTGGAAAAGGTATTCATGTACATGCTGCCCTAGAAATATGCAAGCTGCCGTCTTTGCTCATTTACTATTTATTTTACATACCATAGGACTAATTACTCTGGACCCACCTACTCACTATATAAATACAGTAATATAATAAATGTTAAATACAAGAAAAATCAATCAAGTGTGTGGTGGTGTTTGTGTGTGTGTGTGTGTGTGTGTGTTATTTTACTTAGTTCACAAAGCAACATTTCTTGTTCTCATTTTAACTTGTACAAAATAACTAAAACTAAAATAAAAATATATTGACATATTTAAACAAATATATGATAAAATCAAAAACAACTGGATTACTAAAACTTTCAAATGAACATGAAAGCTGAAAATATAAAAATACAAATATTCTAAAATAACACTGCTTCTCATACATGGAACACAAAGTAAAAGAATGTTAAACGATTGTACTGGTTGTTCATTTGCATTCACAATGACAATAAATGTGGACTGGAGCTGTGCTGTAAATAAATAAGTAAATCAATCAATCAATCAATCAATCAATGTATGTTGCTCTTTTGTTGGTTTGATTGATTCTATTGTCCTCATTTGTAAGTCACTTTGAATAAAAGCATTTGCTAAATTATTAAATGTAAATATGAATGAATGAATGTTTTCAAGAGCACTATAAAAGTATCGTCAATGTGTGTAAATGTTCAAGTCTTCCAAAGCCATACAATAGCACACAACAGCAGTTGTGTGAAGGATGAACCAACGTTTTAGTCACATTCACTGAAAATCAGTGTGCTTGCTCATAAGATGGAACTGACTGATGTTTTTGGTCATTTTGGTAGGCTTCTATCTCATCTTCATTTCCATGTGGCTAAAGGTTTTGGCAGCACATTTACCCATGCAATGTAGGCTTCAAGAAGTGGACAAAAAAGAGGCAGTTGTCGAGGTTGTGGAGGAAGTCCAACTGTATTGACAGAAGTATTTCTTCAATCAAACCTGATTGTCCAACAACCAAGGATCTAATATGCCCCTGGCAGTTTGGCAGGAGTTCAGTGGCAGCATCCACTGTCCACTGAATGGCCATGAATAATGACAGGATGACATTCATTTGTTTTCCATGTATTTATCATTTGAGGAATAACTGAGAATTACAGAGAATCTAATAAAAATGAACTGAATGTCAAAAATAGTATAGTGCATTAAGAATATTAGTAGAAATTGTCACAGTTATGAACTTTTAGTTTACAGTAGTCAACATTTGAAGTGGATCAAAACCCTTTCATCAAAGTTGTCCTAAAACCTAAAATCAAATGTGTTCTTTGATGAACTTTTTTTGATCCACTTCAAATGTTGACTACTGTGGTCCATTTCTGTTTGTTCCTTCCAGTTCCTGTTTTCCCTTATTTGGTTATGTTCCTGTTCTTGTTAGTTGATCATTGGTTAACCCCCTTCACCTGTCTGCCCCTCCTTAATTGCCTTATTTAGTTCCCTCCTGAGTTCAGTTCTTTGACTGGTGTTTTCCATGGTACCTTGTGGGTATTCCTGTCTTGGATAACCTGTCTTCGTGTGGATCATGATAAATGTGTGTTTATATTCTTTCATCTTAGCCGTGCGCTTGTCTTCTTACACACCAGAGTGTAACAATGATATATTGCACCTGAACAATGAAACATTTGTTTTCATGACAACTAATCACATGGAAAATGATGGGAAATAGATAATGCAAAAATGATTTGTTTCTATAGGCAGCATATACTTTTGATCATATATGTGATATATTTTAATAGAAAACTAATAATAAGTGTAGTCGCCTCTACTGTATTGTGACCTAAAAAATCAATACAAAATAATAAAAACACTTCATCACTTATAAATAGGATATTATACTGTGCAGTATCTAGAAAATCTATATGCTACCATGTTATTCAGTGCATCCATCCTTAACTTGAGCATTGCAGGCGTGATACTGGTGTTAATGATGGGATAACCGTGCTGAAACAAAACCGTCTCTGTCACTAAACCCTTGTTGGGCCCGTCAGCGTATGGCAGGGTTAACGGGCAGGTTAATGCAATTATGACTCCCATTCGTCCATCCATTTCCCCAACAGCTGTGCTTGATAAACCTAAGAAAACAGTAACACATGCAAGCTATTTAGTGGGCGGCACCCAACAAAGGAAGCTTTTAATATAAGGACATCCAGCGGAGCGTGTAATTGTCAGTGAATGCAGGAGCCGGGGGATATGTGTACATGTGTGATGTGGGGATGCATGTGTACTTGCATGTGTGCAGTTAATACTTTTTCCCCTCTCAATTACGGGAACTCAACAAGCGCCTCCCTCGGTCGCACAATGTGCCGTGATGATGAGGTTGGATGGTGGACTGGCTCGAAATCAGACACAAAATTAGAATTAGAGAGGGCGGTGTAGTGGACGGACGACCTTGTTATATTTTCGTTGGTAGACGTGCAGGCAGTTTGGTTGCTCTTATGCAGACTTCCCATCTTCATTTATGGCCATTCGAGTGTAAACAAAGAATGGCTATATGCGTTAAAGTGTTTGAATCACAAGCTTAGTTCAGTGTCACAATGACAAAGCCAATTATGGATAATACTTGTTCTCAATAACAGCATCTGTGCCTTAATCTTGAAACGAAGCCAATCCGTGGCAGGTCAAATATAGGAAAATAAAAGACTTCAACTGAAAAAGACTTCGCTTTAAGTCCCTCTTGGCATGTCGAAGAAAACACTGAGCAGAACATAATGATTAAAGAAAAGAATTCAAAATGAAAAATAATAACAGAGGATTAAAATAGAGCGGGTAAAAATATACGTTGGGGAAACACTACGCTCTACAGTAGAAGAGACATGTAATTTTAAACGGAGGCTTCCATGCCTCTGTAAGTAATTATAGCGCTCAAATAGACAAAATGAAATGAAATGATAAAATACCACCTATGCCCATCAAAAGAGTCATGCTTCATTTAAAAGAGCAATATGTTTGGGCACAAATGCATGCGAGTGGCCATTTTTAGACTTTCTGGGAAAGCATGAAAATGACTTAACTCTCTCACCGCTGAAATTTGTACAAAACAACAAAAATACTTAGAGAGATAGTTGCAATCACAGAAGATGATCTGAAAAATGTCGCAGTGTTTTTGTCCATGCAGTGATAGTCAATGGGGTCCATTTTGAGTCGAGAACCAATTGCCCCGCTTGAGGTTTGGAATGACACAAAATTGAGTAAATCATGACAGAATGATGATTTTTGGATGAACTATGTCTTTAACAACCAAGACTTCCTTGGTCAACCAGAGAGATCATATTATTCAACCAGCTTCAATTTGCTGGTTCAATATCTTGACCAACACTGAACAGGGTACATTTTTGCAGATTAGATAATTCAATAAGATAAATTTGTCATAGATAGTGATCATGATCTATAGCATGAGATCAAATGTGCCCCTAAATGGTCTATAATCTGTTCTCATGTTCTTTGAAAGATATGTCAAATAAGCCCCAGCTGCGCTTGAAAATGGTGCCATAACAAGGTTAGAAGAAGATGACAGATGTCCCAAAGTGACACATGATTGAGAGCAGTGCCCGGGCCCCGGTATCAGATCACACTGAGCTTTGATAAGCCTTCTGTGATGAATTGACTGTCAACTTGAAGTCAGGATAGTTGAATTTCCTTTAATCAAGATTCTGACGTTGCCATTGTAAGTACAGTGCAAGTGGCATGATGTAGGCCTGTTTTTTAGACAGTGATGAAACTCGGTAATGCTGGGTGACAGTTTTGTCCCTATTTACACCACTCAAATGTCACTCACGTCAGCTTTACTGAAATAAACAGACACTTTCTGCTAGTCCTTTAAGATAGTATTTAATAGTATTTATAATATATTATTGTATTGAAATGCGGTATAAATAAATACTTTCACTAAAACGAATGAACTTCATGTACTTAATGTGCAATTATTTTGTGAAGCCATATAAAATTACACACTAATTCTTAATATATGTAATGCCCAAAATTTGGCACATAACTAATCCCACAACATTCATCCTACGACCTCAGTATACCTCCAATATACTATATATATATATAATCTATTATTATATAGATATCTATATATAATATAGATAGATATATATAATATTATACTGGATAGATATATATATCCTGTATACATTATTTATAGATTTTTTTCAGATACGTGTGTTGTTTATTGTTATAATAATTATTTGTTTTTGTTATAATAATTTATTATAGTTATTGTCAGGTGGGTAGCAATTTATTTTGATAGTCTGCATCAGGCATCCTACTAACTATAAGTAGCTTTTACTACATGTCAACTATGAGTCATTAGAGTATTAGTAGACTTTAACTCTAACCCTAACTTCAAAGTCTACTAATACTCTAATAAGAGTTACTTGACATGCAGTTGCAAATAAATGAGAGGTAGTTGACATGTAATTGCAAATGTACTTATTGTTAGTAGAAGGATTTGGACCTATCAAAATAATATGTAACTAAAACGGTACCAGAAGTTTGAGACGATATCATAATTTTAAAAATTAAATTTAAATTGCATTATTTGTTTATTCCTATAAACAACAAAAATCTAAATTTTCAGTTGTTATCTTTTAAAAAAGGCTGGATTATAGTCCACGCCATGGGGGCCAGTGTCTTGGGGCCCTGAGGTTACGAGGGGCCTCCAAAGCCTCCTGTTGAATGTGTTGAGATTGCCAAAGAAATCTGTCCATCAGGGCCCTCAGCACAAGCAGTATAGTGAGAGCAGATGACTGGGGCCCCGGACCCTTCACTGCTGACAGTGTGTGCCCAGGGGCCTCACAGTACCATAATCCAGCCTTACTTAAAGAGGTGCTTCTTTCTTATATGCCCCTGAAAAATATTTTCTCAGGTATAACCTGTGGACTGATATTATATCAGATTATATTTATTTTACTTAAAAACAAAAAAGTTAAAAATATAAAATATTTTTAGAAGCACATTTGTATCTTACTACTTGCATTCTCAATTTCAAATCTAATTAAAAACCTGCCTTTGGGCACTGATTTTAATTATACCCACATTTTGATAAAGAAATCCATATATATATATAAACAAATACAACCCTTAGACACAAACAAATGCTTGTCATCTACTTGGCATCATAGACCTACGCACACCCTGTCTGGCTTTCAATAAGTGCATGACGACGTGAAAGGTGTAAGTGACATGTTTATTTTAGTTCACAATTAGTCTCGCCAAACCCACAGCACTGATCTCTCCCTCATGCGTGTCTGTTGATTGACTTGTACATGCTCCAACTGTTGCATCATTGTGGGCCGACGGCCAGAGCAGACAGAAACCTACAATACAAAGAAGAAAAGGATTATACAACTATGAACATAAATCTGATTGCAAACTCTAGCTTGTTCTAGACTCATTTGAGGGTTGGAACATCTAACAAACTTGATTCGGGATGCTTAAAGATTTTGATTGAAGTTTGTGGAATGGCTTGCCATAACCAAACTTTATGACAGTATTGTATAATTTGCTTCACGCACAACAACCTTGGCGGCAAATCTTTCTGAAAGAAACCATGCGTGATTCTGTGATTCTTCAGCAAATGTTAATTGCATTTTAGCCCTACTGGATAGGTGTTATCACATTACTGTCAAGCACACTCAATTGTGTCTGCTGTGACAAGTAAATTAAAGATCTGAAGAAAGAAAATCTTAAACCAGCCCAGACTGCTATAGTGGTTGGTTTTAGGGGGGTTTTGGTACATTTTGGGAGACCAGCTGACCATCCAGCTAAACGGCTGAAAGTCCAGCTATGCTATATGAAGATGCTTTGCTATGTTGCAAATTATGCACAAATTGTAGTCTGTTACTGATTCCAAATTACGTGACAAAAATTGTAGTTAGCAACGTAATCCATTACATTACACATTTTAGGTAATATTGCCAGACTCATTTTTGATAACTTTTAGATAACTTTTGACCTAACTGGTTTATTACATTTATTTAACTAAGATAATATTGTAACCATATTGATATACAATATAAGAGAAAGCAAAAAAAAAAAAAAAAAAAAAAAAAAAAAAAAATATCTTATCTATCATATATATATAACATAATATACTGTATATTATATATTAATATATATATATATATATATATTATTATTTCTTCACTGTTATTAACATCATTAAGTTCATTCACATTACTTTATGTCAAGATTTCACACACTGGGGTTTGTGAATGAACTGCAGGGTAAAATATATATTTTTTAAAAAGTGTTCCTCGGTATTTGATGCAATGTTGATAAAACACTTCTTAAAATTAAAATGATGCTGTGTGGCCTCTCAGTTTTCTGCGCAATTACAGCCACCTGAATAAATGACTAATCTCTTTGTTGGAATTGAATGTGGTTTAGATGGTGGCGTGGGTGGTGGATGTGTTGGGTGTGATGGGATGTGATGTGGTTGCCCACCAATACGGAAGCCTTTTGAAAGTGTGGTAGTCTATTTTAGAAGGGACATTTAAAATATGAACAAGAAGAATTAGGGAGAATCAGTAAATTATGAATAGTTTATTGCTTAGTTTGGTGCCACAAGTAAACACACCATCGCCTTATCCTGTGTCAAACTGATAAATCATGACTGATCTTCTCAAGGATTCCAAACACATGTAGCGGATCATTTTAAGATTGTTATTGCCAGCAGGTGATTAATAATACAAAAAACAAACCGTGCCTCCTTCCTCAACTTTCTCACTCATCCACCTTTCTCGAGGGAGATCTTTTGATTGAATATATTGATTTGCTTGAGGCCAGCTAGAAGCCTGCCACAGGGATTCAGAATAAACCTTCACATTGAATGAACACAGCGGCGAGCAGTAGAGTCCTGCATCTCAAACAGGAAGCCAACTCAACCAACCTGTTGGGACATAAACAAAACCTTGCCTTTTACAAAACAAATTCAACTCATGTCGGATGTGCAAGAAACAAGTTAGTCCTCAAATCAAGGTCAAAGCAGCAAGCATTTTAACACACGTGTCTGTTTAAATAAACGTCTTTCATTCAAGAAACAAAGCTGGGATGTTCGGCAGGAATGGTTGATTGATTGCTGTATGTTGCTAACAGTCTTTCCACCCTGTTCACAATGCATTCGACGGTGAATTCAACACACAACAGAGCACAGAGTGGTGAAATGCTTCCTCCTGGTGGACATATCTAGACATACTGTTAAAGCCATGTGGTTTTGTTAACGTTAGGACAGGGGTGTCCATTCCTGCTGCTGGAGGGACACTTTCCTGCAGAATTTAACTCCAACAAACCTGTCCCATGAAGCACAAGTCATGATAAAAGACTCATAGAAGCAAGCTATAATGACTTTTATAAATAGGTTTAGAAGAGGTTTTGGTATAGTTGGCAAATTATTTTCAAGCATCTTAGAGAATTAACCTTTAAGCGCCACTCACTGGAAATTTAATTTCTTAAAGTGCCCCTACACTCTTAAAAATAAAGGTGCTTCAAAAGGTTCTTCAAGCGATGCCATAGAAGAACCATTTTTGGTTCCACAAAGAACCATTCAGTCAAAGGTTCTTTAAAGAACCATCTCTTTCTTACCTTTTTGTAATCTGAAGAACCTTGTTTTGCCACAAAGAACCTTTTGTGAAACAGAAAGTTTCTTCAGATGTTAAAGGTTCTTTATGGAACCATTTAGACAAAAAGGTTCTTCTATGGCATCGTGAAGCACCTTTATTTTTACGAGTGTATTATGGGTAGTGAAAGGTTCATATTTTGGTTGTGAGAGTCCCCAGCAACAGGTTGACATGCATTCAAGGTCAAAAAACACTTTAATTTGTCTTATAATATGCATTTATTTTTACCTTACTTGCTCAACGACTCCTAAATGATTCACTCAACGATTAATTTTTCCAAACTCCTCCTTTGCGTGATGCTGCGGTGATTGGTCCGATTGGTCTCATTTTAATTTCATCGTGCCTGTAATGCCTGATAAAGCAGCGTTTGTGAGCGCAGTGCTGCTTTGTGTGCAGCATTATGGGGGAAACCACTATTTTTAGCACTCTAAAAGCGGCACCTAGTGGCAAAGAATTAATTTGCATTTTCATTCAGACCAACTCGAAAAGACCAAAAAGTGTGCGGGCAATATGCTAATGTTTCATGTTGACGTCTACACGAAACGGCTTGGGATTCGTTTTAAAAACGACTCATTTCAATGACTCCGAGTCGACTCTTTCTTTTGAGAGACAATAACTTTGTACAAGGTGCATTTTCAGATTTAAAACTTTGCAGGATGTGTTCATTCACTTAGAGCTGTGTTACACGAAAGATAATTTTCAAAAATCCATAATAGGGGCACTTTAACAAATGTAATAAACATTTGCCACATTTATCTGTTTAGGTTTTAAATTGAACATGGTTTTAGTGACATTTAATTTTGAAAGTGTAAAGAAAGGAAGCAACGTAATGTAATTTCTGCAAAATGATATCACAGGCATGTTTTTACAATATAAGCCTGGGTTGATTAGGAAAAAGTTCAACCTGGCTTGACCTTTACAGATGACTTCCAGTGATTGGAATCGTAAGGAATGTAACTATCATGCTTCCAATTTCAACTCAGATCTTGGTTTTAATGATTTGCTTTGTATTTTATTTTTTAAAGTTGTATTGAGGAGGTACACACAACTGGTGTGGGATATGCACTAAACTAAACTACTAAGCAAAAAAAAAAAGTTTTTGCTAATATTGTAAGTTATATTACAAACCTTACATTTTACATAACATAGTTGAAGATAACGTGACAAAATTAATGGCTTGTGGTTGATGTACAAGTAGGTCAAGAACCATGACTGAGACATTTGATATCTGTGAGTTATTTATTTGTGAAATGGACTTTTGATGCTGTATGTTGCGTGCACAACAACACATTGGACCTTAATCAAGTTGGACATCATGTTTAAGTTAATGTTAGTTAGACGCTAACAGATGCTGAGCTAAAACTTCCATGCTTCTGTCCACTGTCAAATGCACTTTGTTACTTGTTGGTGATGGCTTGGACAATGAATGCGAGGCTGCTTCCTATCCCTGTCTCTGCCAGCTGCATATATTTCAACTCTTGTCTGAAGGCACTTCCAGGCTGTGAGAGTCGGTGCGTGTTTGGTTTAACCAGGCTTGTGTTCGGCCCCTCTGGCATGCAAACAGTTTGGTCCATGCTGACGTGGCCGTGATTTACAAGCAGGAGACTGAGGCCTGTCATGTTGTTCTGGGAAACCTGACTGAATATCTCACATCTGCTGAAACTTTGCGCCATGGGTGGATGTTTTTTTATTCCTGCTGGAGTTTCTGCATGGGTTCCAGCAGGGAATCGCGGGGAACCTGAGACAGCTTGTTGCGCTCCATGGCAGACCCTGGTGGCTAAATTCAGATTGATGGCTCACTGGGATTGGCTGAGCCGTGAAGCTGGTGAATGGAGGGGGATGGGTGCTCTGGAAGCTCCGCTTAATACAGTTAGCAGATACTCCTGCCTGGCCATGGTTTTGAGTTATATCAACGGCTCTCACCCTCCCTGATGAGAGGACTCTAAATACACACTGAAACACACACACACACACACGCTCCTGCAACCTCTCATCGTGCCAAAGACCTGTCACAGCAAATGCGTTTAACGTATGGTAAGTTTGACGTTAAAATAGGGAAGGGAGAAGGATCAAGAAAGGACAAGAAAGGAGTACTACGAGTGAATCGTCGTCTCGTGGAAAGGTTCCCTCCTGATGGATGGCTCTGGCGTTTTTCCAGAGAGGAAATAGTCACATTCTTCTTAAAGCCGTGCTGCGACTCTACCGGATGGAGTTCTGAAATACAGCCCAACTGAGAGCTCCGCTTATAACTGAAACACATTTACGAGCCCCATCCGTCATACTTTCAAACAGAAGCGTCGGCAGATGGGAGTGGGAGGGTGGGGATGAGGGGGGATTCTCTCTGCCATGATGAAGTCGTTCCTTGTCTCCTCAGCCTTGACTCAAGGACTCATGCCAGTTCTATAATCCATAGATTACTAGTTTTGAAAGGAACTGTGGGTAATTATTTCATTACCTTCTCCTATCGCGGCTTAAATAAGCAGAGACAAGTATAAGTAAACCATTTGCAGACTGAGATACTGAAAAGTGTAAACACTGTGGTGCTTTCAAAATTTTTTGTTTGGTCATCCTTACCTGCCAGACACAGCAACAACTCAACCAATGGTGTGGGGCTATTTGTTTTTTTTTTCTCCGACCAATAGCAGAAGAGTCTTTTTGGTAACCTTTTTACTTAAAACTTTTATGTAGAGTATAGTGCATTATAAAGCTATTCATAATGTACGTTGTAATGCATTATATCTTTTCATACGTAATTGTAACCAAATTTAAAATGCATTGTAATATTTAAAAGTTTGTTTGTCATGTGTTTTAATGCATTATACTTTCTGAAGGTTTAACAATTAATAGCTAAGTATTATAATATATTATAACTGTTGTTAAAATTATTCATGATATCATACAGTGCATTATAAGGCGCATTACAAGGCGTAATTAATGCATTATATATGAAGGCCTTAAGTAAATTGTTATAGTTTTGTTTGGTTATGCCAGTGTCACCGATTACACACTTCATTGTTAACACATTTTACATCCTATTTTATTACATTTAATTACACTCTGTAGCCTACTTACTTTGGAAGCATTTAACTTGTCAGTGCATTTTTTATTATCATACATACATGCATACATGTTTTTTTTCTTTTTGCTATTTCCCAAAAATCCAATATTATTTAGAAATTAACACTTCATAGATTTATGTAAGATATTTCCTTTACTTTATTCTTTTTTTTTTTTCACTGCCACTTATATTGGATCCGGAACATTCTTCTGTTTTACAATATCTGAGGTTTAAAAAGTAAAAGAAATGGCTTGTGCGCAGTCTGTCAGCAGTTAACAGAAGGCAATTAAGTTTGCTGCGTACAGTGTGATTTCATTAGGCTGTAACAGCTGTACAGTTAGTGAGGTAAGAATGGATTATCCCTCATACAATGAAATGTTTGTGCCACGTACGCCTGTTCCAAAATGTCAAGGATTCAAACCAAGTTTATTGGACATAGCACTGAGAAATGTTCTCTAAAAGTTGAAGCTTCAAGACAAATAAATAAGTGCATTAGGCAAGGTGAGAGCAAGATATAAATAATAGACCGGAATGGATTTAAAATTTGTCAGGCAGCTTTTTCCACTGCATTTCCAGATGATGTTTTGTTGCTCTGTGGCGGCCTCAGCAATGTTTTCTCCCTGCTCTGGGTCCAATATGTATGAAATCAACTTTCCTGCACATTCTCATTAGCCAGGAGGAAGCCTGGCCCACTGTTTGGAGCTCTGATGAAGTGGTGCTGGGAAGAGGTGAGCTTTATTCCCCATGTCTCGGGACCTGACAGCTGGGGAGCTGACGTTGGCTCTGGCCCCCTCCGTTGAACCTCTCTGCCACTGTAACACACTAATGAGGCCCGTAATAGCTGTCATTGCCCATTGAGCTTCTGGAAGAGAGGGGAGAGAGACTGAGGGGGGTTGGTGGAGGAATAAAACGAGAGAGCGATAGAATCCTGGAACGGGAGTATGTTGCTGTGCAGAAGATTATTGTAGGAAAACCAGCTACAGTGAGGCCCACATGAATCTGTGGCCATAGAAATGTGCCTTGGATGTTCATTAATCAAATATTTTGGGTAATTAGACATGGCTTTTAGCAAGGGTTAGGAGATATGAGGTAATTGTGTGTTTGTTTATTTATTTGTTTATTTATGTATTTATTTATTTATTTAGTTAGTTAGTTGTTATGTTGACCAATGAACAAAAACAACCCTTTGACAATGCTTGTTGACAATGAGGGAATGTATGATTTATATTTATCATGTTGAAAAACACCAAAACCATGCTTGAACATTCCCTTTGGCCCCCAAAGCTTTGTTTGATTAAGGAGGGACTTTATTTTATTTTCAAAACATTAACATAATATTGGATATGATTGGATAAGCCATGTTAAAAATTGTTTATTCAGTTGCTTTTAAATGGAAATAAATATGATAACAAGACTATTATTGAATTTCCTGTCATAGAAGTGTTTCTCTCAATTTTGGTTTTAAAAAAAATACATTACACCCAAACACAACACACACAACACATTATATATATTAATATACATAGTATATATAATTATATATATATATATATATATATTATTATACTTTTTTTTTCTAAATATGGCAAACCAAGCAAAACTATCCCATAGAAGATTGCACTATCAGAGTGTTTGGAAATATGTACATTTAATGTATATGAAAAGAACAAATCATCACACACCAAAGAATATTAAGTTGTGTCATCAGCAAGTCATTTCCCATCATACCTTTAGTCAGCACAGTTGGGGGAAAACAATGCTAAAACTATGCCAAAAAGGCAAGTCAGTTCTGACAAAACTATGCCACCTTCTGAATGAGAACTTTATATCGATTGTAAACACGGAGTGGGTTTAAGAGACTAAATGATCAGAGAGGCTTAGCATGCACCACCTGATAAGTGTTTCACCAAAAGATTTTATGAAAATACTTTATGAAAGATGTTATGTTATGTTATTTAAATAAACATTTGCAAGATTAAATAAATAAAGAAATACATTAATTTCTAAAAATCATTCTTACTATTCCATAATCTTTAATTTACAAAACAGACCAACTAGCATACATTGGTTTGTTCATCAGTGTCATACACTGTGCCATCCATGGTATAAATAGGAACCTGTTGCAAAAACAAAATTTTTAAACTGAAATAAATGTGCATTTCTGTTTGAGACACTGGCTTTTTAATTGCACATGCTAACATGAAGAAAAAAAAAACAAATATATATATATATTTTTTCCCTCTCCTTTTACTGTCCTTTAAATCATATTCTAAATGAACAGAGTGTAATAGGTTCTCTGGGAATTAAAAGGGTAAACTGGGCAGAGTGAATACAGCCGAGTGGATCCAAGGTTTATAAACAGCTTGACCTCACAAACCACTGAGGGCTGCATTCACAGGCCAACAAAAGCAGCCAAAGTCTTATGTAAAGATTATTTAGCCCATGGTTTATCACTAATCAGGAGTGTTTTAGAAACCACCGGTCTGAAAGAAAAAAAGAAAAAAGAAAGAAAGGCCATTATCATTCAATCAGAGGCCAACAAGTCCCACTATTGCTCACAAAATTCACTTGGGTGACTTTATTCTATAAACTCGCTATGGGATTAAAAAATGATAGTAATAAAATAAAAATATATTTACGACTTTTTATCTCAAAATTCTGAGTTTATATCTCACGTTATTTATTTATTTAATTTTTTTCACATTTTTTTCTTTTCTCAGAGTTGTGAAAATATAAAGTCAGAGTTGCGAGATATAAAGTCGTAACTCTCAGAAAAATAGTTGGAATTGTGAGATAAAAAAAGTCACAGTTACTATAACTTATTCCTGATGACGTATTGTGCTATTATAATTGTTATACCGTTTGTGGAAGTGTTTTTTTTTTTTTTTTTGGTTAGGTTTGTCCGCAATGACACGTAGAATGTGATTTTAATAAATTATGAAAATACAAACAAAACAAAAAAAAGATAATTCTCAAGAATTTTGAGATACAGTATGAACTCAGAATAGTGAAAATAAAAGTCAGAAATTTGAGATGAAAAAGTTGCAATTACCTTTTATTTTATGCCTCTGTTCTCAAAGGGTATTTAATGTAAAAAGCTGTAAGTCTGAGACTGTAACTTAAGAAAGTAATAGCACCTCTCTTCAACAAGCCACACAATTTGAGGGATCATTCCTGTCTGTAACACAAACAGTGCAGCATGAATTGCATGCCAGAGTTTAATATTTTAACAGTGATCTGGTGAGATCAAGGTAAACACCTTTCAAACCCCTCAGAATGAGCTGAATACTAAACCAATACAAATTTCCAGTGTGTCTAGTGCATTTCTAAATCTAGTTCCATAGATGTCTTTAATATGTAAATACACTATGGGGTGCATGAAGATATCTTTATTCCATGTGAACTGGTTAGCATCTGCCGAACAGTTTTGCTCTGTCTTGCGTCAGCTGCTAATACAGTACTCTGTGTGGGCACTGCTCCTCCAGAAAGCATAAATATCTAATAGATAGGTGGCCCAGGGAAGAATTTCGATTATCTATGTGCTATTCTATCATACTTGTTAATGTATTAGAGGTCAGGTGCAAGTCAGAGCAGCATTACTAATGACTACAGAAATTAGTTATACAATGCTATGCATCTATTATGAATGTGCTTCAACTGAAATGGATAATCAGCAACATGTTGTCATGGCTGCCTGAAAATCAATGAATTGTGGTGACTGCTAGTTGATTTATTGGCTTCTTGTGCCACCTACTGGTTAGAGGTTAGCATGGCACACATTTAGATTCTACAGCAGAGGCCTCAAACTAGTTAAACAGAGTTTAGCTCCAAATATTAAACACTTGAACAAGCCATTTACGCTCTTCAGGATTCAGGATTGAAGATCACAGACGGGTGTGTTGGAGCAGGGACGGAAAATGCTTCACGTCAAACAAATGACAATCAATTTCTAACTTTGGACAAATAAGGAAACGTTGTGTTTTACTGTTTGGCTTTACTTTTATGGTTATAGTTGCTACCTTTATCTGAAATCTGCAGAAGTTGTTTTTGAGAGCCGGCTGTGGTGGTGCAACTTATAATACCAGCTAAATACACTTTGAGCTAAAAAAAATAACTTTTGGATTTACCTTAAAAAAAATTAAAAAATATATAAAAATACAACTTTAAGCAGATATGCATTCCTAGATCTCCATAATTATACTACTGTGACCAAGTTGAACACGTTTCTTCTGAATTTTTGCTTTCAAAGCGGATCTTGGTCTTCAGCATCGCACCGGCATGGAAAGGAAGTTGTCAGGAGATTAGAGCTTGGGCTAACATTTGGTGACAGGTTGTCCTAAAAGTATGAACAGAGTCGGTTCATTTATTGAACATTCAACAGAAATGATAATACGAAAACATTTAAAGTGTATAGTGGTCTTGAATTACGCTCTCAAATGTTAGAAACAAAAATGTGAAAAGGCTCCAAATGAGTGTAACCCCCAAGAATAGTTTATAATTTATTTGTAAACATCCAGTTGATTTTCATCTATAGCTAGAGAACATTCAAAAGTAACATTCTTATAATATTTGGAAACTAATAAAAGAGGAGATAGAGCTGATAAAGTCAGACTCCGATTCCCACAATAGCCTCCAAAGATGACTGTATGAATCAGAAAGCTACAAAAAAAATACTTTGTCATATTCATCTTAATCTAAAACAGCAATATTTCAAATGCATCCACTTATAACAAAGAATGTGAATGCTACATGCTATAGGCCTACACATGCATAGAATATCCATAGAGTTACACTGGAAAAGAGCAGAAAAGCTGGTCTACTAATCTTGAGTTGAGAATGGCAAGTGTTTGAATTGGTTAGTAATGTTTTAGGCAGAGCTTACCTAAGGGTCATTTGTAGCCCTTATGAAAATTAGCCATGGTTTTACTACAAATAAAACAGAAAAAAACATGGTTACTATAGTTAAACCATGGTGACCACAAATTGGTTTTCAATTACAATGACTATAAAACTTGAATTATTCATGTGTTTATTGTCGGCCAACTCCTGAAAGCATGTACATGGTGTTGTCCTGTGCCATCTGTTACTGTAACTACTCCGCACTGGTCAGGGTGGACATTTCAGGCAATGTTTAGCTAAAGCAGTAGATGGCATCAGAATCACACATCTTACAAGAAGACCACTGTGCATATAAATTATGTTTGCCCAATGACAAAATATAGCCCATGGTAAATAGATAAGAAGAGGTAAAATGTCATTTAGCATGACATCTTAATACAGACTAAATGCCATGCAGCTTGCAAACTTGGCAGAGCAAAGATGGCTTTTAAAAAATAAAAATAAAAACATTCTATATTCTACTCTATGACATTAGAGTCATGTATCTTACATAAAATTGGGTTTGCCCAATGCCAGAAGATATCCCGTGGTAAAATAAAAAAATAAATAAAATCTTAAATGAAACCGTTATTAGTCAACAACATTTGCTTCCTGATAATGCTTTCAATTCTTCAATTGAATCAATAAATTCAATTATAATTTTAAAAAGTATTATTGTAATTAAAATGATTTATTACATTTAAGAAATGTAAATCCTATTAGTATCAATGAAATCAGTATCATCAAAATCCATCTTTGCTTTGCCGTTGGCACAGAAGGTGCATCTTAATTGACATTTAGTCTGTATTTACACAGGGTGATACTGAGCAGCAAAGCAGCTTTCAGACAGAAGCAGCAGCAGCGACAAAAAAATTACTTTTCCGTTAGGGGCGACATTTGCTTTGTTATGATTGTTGTGCAAGGGAGACATCAGGTGGTGAAACTTGTACTCTACTTGTACCCTAACTATCCTGAAATTGTAACAGTTCCTCAATTGTCACAGTTCCTCAACACATATGCACAGTGGTGGTTCTAGACCACAGTAACTGGAAGGGCCAGGCAGGGGCCACTTGTGCTTTTAGGGGCACACTTTCACAATTCATCTTAACCTTCTTTGCCTTCTTTGGAGAATATCCTCTGAACGTAAACAGCGTGTGCTATTCTGTGTCAGGCGGATCATGAGTTCACTGAATTCGTGAAATAAAAGCGTTATTTGTGTTTATTTCTTTTGAGAGAAAACGAATCGCATACTTTGTAACATATGACCAGTGGACATGAGGTCACATGGATTATTTACGATCTCTTGCACAACGTTTCTGGACCTTGATCGTGGTCAATTACATTGCTGGCTAGGAAGGAGCAGAGAGCATAAGAAGTCATCACACTAGGCTAATTTGGTTTCGTGATGTCTATGGGTTTAGAACGGCAAGAGGGTGAGTAATTAAGGACAGAATGTTTGGGTGAACTATCCATTTAAAGTCATAAGATTCCAGAAAAAAATAATTCTCAAGTAAAGTACAGATACTCAAAAAGTGTACTTAAGTACAATACTCAAATAAATGTACTTGGAAGATGGGCAAAGTAACCTAAGTGTAATCTATACTATGCATAAAAACCCATCTTTTTATAGATATAACCCATAAAATATTTTAATACTGACATTGTATTTAATGTGAATTTCATAAAAAAAACATTGCAAGTCACTACTTGAATTGTACAGAAAGAGAGCGAAGAACATTTCACTGACTTCAGTTACCCCTGACTCCCAAAAACTCCCATTAAAATCTCTGAAGCTGTTTACACTTTGAAATGAATGTCTTATTTACATCGTACGCACATCTGCACTTTATTGTTTCTGATGAGAGAATTCGCCAGAAAGAAGTATTCAGTCAGTGAGCGAGTGAAGAAAACACCGGCATTTTTTAGCGATGACTCATCTGAACGCCTCTGATTGGTCATTGCATTCATAAGCTCAACAGAATCATGTATGATTGGTTTTAATGCACAGCGCTGTAAAAACATGTCTGTCTCTGCCATGGCTGCTTTTGGAGGATACATTTCAAGGTAGGTATGCATAAAGGCACGTTCAAATCTAGTGTTACATTCAATTCCTGCCTCCTAAAATACCTTCATCTGGCCGAGTTTTTAAGGCAGCATAGATGTATCCTTCGCTGCCTTTGATATCCCACAATCCTGAGACTTTTGACTTTTTAAAATGTCTACATTTCAACTTAATTTATGATATCAGTTTTGTGCTATAATATAATATAAATATCAGTATTAAAATCATACACTGATTTAAAATAAGGCAAACGGTTTCAGTTTCTTTGCCACACTCCCTCCAAACGTCTCTTTCAGGGAGTATGGAGTATGGCATGAAATTCTGTGAACAAGTCAGATTACTTTTAAAGCCGCAACAAATGCACGTGTGCAGCTAAACAATGTAATTACGATAGTGGATTCCTCAATGCACAGTATGAATGTATTTGCATTATACAGCAAGTGTCATTCAATTAAAATAAATATAGCACACACTTTTCAAGCAAAACATTTTGAAAAATGATGTTTGCAACAACAGATGTATTGTTCGAAATTAAGACAAAACGGGTTTGGACAGTTTACTTTTTTTTTGACGTTCATGGATCCTCAAATTGAATTCATGCAGTTCATCCACTTAAAATTGAAAATGCAAAAAGATTGTTCTGAAAAGGGAAGTCAGTTCTGAGAAAAGCTCTAAGCATCATTTGTTTGCAGATGCCGTTCTTATATGTTTCTTGTAATGACATTCAGATTGTGTGTGTGTGTGTGTGTGTCCGTGCGCACGTTTGTGTGACAAATGAGGACATACATTCGGATAAGGACAAAGGTATGACAGGTATTGCCGGAGGAAGGGTGATTGTCAGGACATGACCCCAGTCCCCACTTTTCTAAATGGCTTTAAATAACCCCCCACAGGATGGAGTGCATTGGAAATCTGAAATAGCACAAAGTTTCCTGTAAGGGGTAGGTTTAGGCATAGGGTTGGTGTAGGGCAATAGAATATAAGATCTGTACAGTAGAAAAACCATTACGCCTATGGGATGTCCCCACTTTTCACAAAAACAAACCTGTGTGTGTGTCTGTGTGTGTGTGTAAATAAGTGTCCAAATACTCTTCGGGGCCACTTTATATTTTGATACATATGAACATATATATGTACAATTATAAATGGCAGATAACTGCATTTAATTGCTTCTATCTAACTTATGTCTCCATCATGGTGTATTTAGTATGAGATATAAATCAACAAACAGTCTTCTGTGTTTTATTGCTTTACTGATCATGGTATTTCGCCACAGTCACAGCCAAGCTGTTTCAGACGGTTCCCTCTCAGTACAGATTGTTGAGCACGTGGCTAGCGATGTATTTGACAGCCAGCATGGTCTCCTCACAAGTGGGCTTGATCTGAGACTCAGGCAGCAGGAAACCATAACGACCTTCGTCGCGCAGCTCAAAGGTGTAGGAGTACTTCACGCCCAGGTCATAAGCCCAGTCGTCAGAGCCACCAGCAGCAGGGTCTGCAATGAGAAGAGTCACGAAAACAAATCAGCAAAAACCTGCTCACTACATGCTAAATAGCTCCTGATAGAAACAATGTTTTTCTGGCCAGGCTGTAGTACATGCCACCACAGGAGAGTAGAGCGGGCAGATGCTAGTGCCTATACCATTCGATGCTGGAGTTTTAACATTTTTTAAATATACTGTACTATGTTATATATAAGTATAATTATATATCAAATAAAAATTGGCTAAACTGGACTACAGGGGCTGTTGGGACATTAAGCATCATCATTTCGAACAGGTAAACCCATCTGCTCACTAGTCCGCTTTTACAGCTTTGTTATGTTTACAATCGCATTCTTGAAAACTATTTTAACTCAGACTTTCGGTGAAAATGTTTATTGTTAAAAGGGCCGAAAGAGTTGCCGTAAGCTTAGTGATGGTGACATTAAAGTCATGCAACTGTGAAGTAGTTCATTTATAGCCCTACGCTTAGCTTTTTACTTCTGGCGATTGTACCTAGGCTTCAACTTTCATAAAAGTTTGTGTTCATTTGTAATGATTATCATGCTGAACAAAATGTGTAAGAATCATAAACCTTTGTTGGTCACAGAGCCTATTTTCTACTATAATCCAAAAGCCAATAATAATAAAAATCACTGCAGCATACTTAGAGCATTACATTGTTATCTTAGGAACATGCTAGCTTCTTTTGGAAACAACTTGCGAGTTGCTGCCTGTAGAGCATTTCAAACCAGTCCATTCCAGTGAGAACACTGAAGATAGAGGCCTAGAAGCAGGGCCGTAGCTGGGGTTTGCGGGGCCCCAGTGCAGGCTGTACCAGTGGGCCCTGTTTGAAATTGTTTTAATTGTATGTCGTCCACTTTATTCTATTTGTGCTATTTACACCAATATTTAAGTGTTTTCAAGTTTGTAGGGTGTCCAGGTACAGAAACCGAATAATAAGATGTAAAATATCACTGCATAGTCTTCACTGTAAAAATTAAATATACATTCCAGTGTTTCCCATAGGATTTTGTGAGACTGTGGTGGGTGGACCTCCACACCAGAATGTTAACGAAATGGGAAACACTGCGTCAAACCAAAATGTATTAAGACACCTTCAAAATTTCTCACATTATCACAGTTTATTCAATATAGTTTAGAAAATGGTAATTAGCCAACTGACAAGAAACTGTCAGCACAAATTCATCTTGACTCATGTCGATTAAACTGCGATAGAAAGGTTTGTAATGGATTACAATCAACCAAAAATTATTCATACAGCTGTTAGTATGACAGTATTATTTACACAACTATCAATACTTTGTTGTCCAATTACTAAGCAATGCTTAATTTTGTTCAGTCTGTGTTGTAAAAAGTTCACATTAGCAATTAAAGAAAAAAACAACTTAAGCAAAACATGGTCAGGTCAAAGTGTCTGAATAATTTTTCAGAAAAAAAATGGGAACAATTTTTTGTGGGAAAATATTTTTCCAAATTTTTTTTATCAATTTTACTGGTAGTCCACTGCATGAAGAATTTTTGGTTATAATATGTCACAGTTTACTTTATTTTGCTAATCTCACTTACATAAATTAACTATAGTGACCTGCACCCACTAGTAAAAAAAATATAAAAAAATTATATCTGGGGCGTGAATAATTTTTGGTTTGACTGTGGATTCATTCTTGTTAAAACTACAAAAGTTATTCAGTCAAGATCAGTGAGTGATTTTCTTTTGTCATTTTCTTGGATTAACATTAAGGACACCGACAGCAGCTAGTAGCTAAATTAGGCACGGTCACTTTAAGAGACAATGCATCCAATATAATAATACACATCCAATTTCTTTCTCAACTGTTTACTTTCACTTAAGACATAACCGCAGTTTTTCGAGGATACTCTCGAGCGGGTATTATTTGAAATAATTTTATGTCTTTATCGGTACAGGCTAATTTCGGTGTTCAAGCGCTTTGAGACGCGTTTTTCTGCGTGCGCCCTGTGCGCACAGAAAACTGCGCGTATGTGCTGAATTGGGCTCTTTCGCATCTTTTTCTGTTTGCATTTTTAAACTGCGATTTGTATTTGTTCATTCAGGTGCAAGAGGACGCGAAGGAGAGCTCGGTTCGGTGTTGCTGTCCTATGAACCTGGTACCAGAAGACGGCGCGCGCGCGTATAGTGAGGCTTGTGTTGAATGATAAATCTTTCGGCTTTTTAAAATGGGCAAGGCCTAAACACGTGCAAATGATAAGGCTTTACATGACGATGCGCAGAGCAGAAGCGTGGCCGAACTGTCCTGGGGTCTTTTTTTTTTAGGCTGGGGCTCAGCAGTCGGTTGAGAGTCGAGGGGGGATCGCACCCTCAGCGGGGTGATGCTCGTTACCACCTTTCACCCCACTAGCGACGGCCCTGCCTAGAAGGATGTAGGCAGTTCACTACATGTAGGTTTTAGACCAGAGCTTATCTTGGACTCTTTATACTCACAGATGGTCGTAGCACCAGGGCCGCTAGTGTATCTGGTTCCGTACAGGGAGCGCAGAGCTGCAATAGCTCCCTGAGACACACTCAGCTACCAAAAAAGACAAGATACAAGACTCATGTCAGTCAGAAACCTCAAAGGCACATGCCATTTTGCAGTGAGCTTCAATGCAAACGTACCAGCTCTGAGTGATCAGCAGTCAGATCATATTTGTAGGAATAGGGGAAAAGGAGCAGCTGGGAATATGAGTGGACAGTCAGGTAGGCCTTGATGATGGACTTGTTGGAGCGGATGAAGTTGGCCAAATTCTTAGACTCAATCTCAGATTCTATGCTGCTTCCACAGTAGGTTTCACTGCAAGGGTTGCTGGAAGCTCCAACGGCTGGGAAGTGAATGGCATACATCAATCATATTTCATGGAACAGGGAAATATGACATTATTTGTGAACGTCATGAAGGAAGCAAGTACTCACTGCACCATCCAGCATCAAAGTTTCTGTTGGGGTCGGTACCGATACAGCTGCTACCACTGTTCCTGGATCGGGTCTTTCTCCACATCCTGTCCTGTGGGATCAAAACAAGACCTTTCAGATCATTTTCTTTTTTCACTCTTGACCATATTCATATTCAATTCACAATGTCTCCCAAATCGATGCACACTTTGAGTTTGGACATGAATTCTTCCCTCTGCATTTTAGAATTGATAGAAAGAGATAATATGAAATATTTCAGTGAAGTAATAGACGTTGGTGTATTTATAATTTATATTTGTCAACAAAATTAAGAAATAAGTCATATTTTGAGAAGAGTCATCGGAATGGTGTAGATTGTCTCAAATGAAAACTGTAAAAAAGTGGTTTAACTATGTACAATGCGGGCCGCTATGTTGAAATGATGTAACTTGTTACACTGTCAGAGGGACTCCTCGCACTCATCTGAATACGCTACGCATAGCAAAAAAATACATAATGGATCACACTTATCATTGTCTTTTGCCGCAGAGACAATCAGTACCTGTACAACCGAAGAAGAAGAAAAATCTGAAGCCAAAAGAACGAAACAGCGGTACGAGATTCACACAGGGGAAGATTTGATGAGGGAGAGTATAGCGCGAGTAGCAAATAGCTTTTTTGTTGAGCATGTAATTGAATGTAATTGAATTATTTGTTCTGCAGACCGCTCTCTAATATTCAATAATATCAGTATAATTTATGTAAAACTGAAAGCACCTTTAATCATAAGTATTTAAATCAAAATATTTTTTTAAAGATGAGAAACACAAAAGAAACATAAATTCAGTTAAGTTTCTCAAAAATGTTCACTGTGTGTAGGCTATATAGCTAGAGCATATATGAAAATACTGAACATGATATGAACGTACGTTGGTCCAGGTGTATTCATAACCATCAATGTTGAAGACAGGCAAAACAAAGAAGTCCATTCTATCCAGAAGGTTGGTCATCTCAGGGTCACTGCCATATGTGGACACAGCCTAACCATAAGTAAAACAAAGTTTAGATTTATAGATCTCTTGAATTAAAAACCTCAGTTTAAAAATAAATATACATATATATTTTCCTGTACCTCATTTATGAACCACTGACAGAACGCATGGGTGATCCATTCTCTGGCATGAAAGCCACAGTCCATGAAGACGGCTGGCTTAGCAGAGCCTGTTTTCTTCCCAATCTGTGGAAAAGGAAAAATTGCATTGTTTTCATTGTCAAAACCAACCATAACATTAACTCCGTTACCCCTGCGACGTGTCAGACATCATTCTCTCGGTTAACACATGCCTCATTCTCTGTTTTTCTCCCCTGTTTCACAAGGGTATACAGAGTGTTGTTAAGTGACTAGCAGAGGCAGGGATTTACCGTCAGAAGGTGCATGGGACGTCCCTCATAAGTGTTACCGATCTCCTGCCTGCTGATCAGGTCAGCATTGGCAGAGCTGATGGAGACTACCCAATCATTAATCTGTAGGTGAGAATAAAGATAAATAAATAAAACACCTGGAAAGGAGAATTCTATATTTACAGGTTACTATGAGTGCACTTGCAATCATACCGTCGCCCAGTTGTTGTACTTTGTGTAGTCATGGGCCTTTGTCGCCCTCTTGTTGTCCATCTGAGCCTCAACAGCCTCCTGAAGATTTTCAAACATGACCCTGCAAAGACAATGATGGCCCATTTTAAAACTAGCTAAAACAATTTATAAATAAATAATATCTAACATAGGTTACCAGTAACATGGGGTACCCATGCATATACCGTGATATATCAAGATATTCATTTTGAATCGTAATATACAAGTGCCAGGTAGAGCACCCGCACGTTGTACTGTATTCATTTCAAATTCTAATGCAACTCATGCGTACATGTCATACTTACTTAACTTCCATGCCACTCTGCTGTAAAATGGTGAAGACCATGTCAAGCTGGGCTGCAGGAACATGAAGATCAACATTCATGCCAATGGTCACAAGGTCAGGACTGTCAGGCTTCCAGAAATCCACCTGCAGAGGGTGCAATGTGTACACTTACTGAAATAGTGTACGTGCAAACATGTCTTAATATATAAACCGTGTGTACGGAAAGTATTCAGAACCCCTTAAATTTTTCTCTCTTTGTTATATTGCCGCCATTTGCTAAAATAATTTAAGTTATTTTTTTTCCTCATTAATGTACACAGGACCCCATATTGACAGAAAAACACAGATTTGTTGTCATTTTTGCAGATTTATTAAAAAAGACATGGTCTTTATCACATGGTCCTAAGTATTTAGACCTTTTGCTGTGACACTCATATATTTACTCAGGTGCTGTCTATTTCTTCTGATAATCCTTGAGATGGTTCTACTCCTTCATTTGAGTCCAGTTGTGTTTGATTATACTGATTTGACTTGATTAGTAAAGCCACACACCTGTCTATATAAGATTTTACAGCTCACAGTGCATGTCAGAGCATATGAGAATCATGAGGTCAAAGGAACTTACTGAAGAGCTCAGAGACAGAATTGTGGCAAGGCACAGATCTTGCCAAGGTTACAAAAAAAATTCTGCAGCACTTAAGGTTCCTAAGAGCACAGTAGCCTCAATAATCCTTAAATGGAAGACATTTATTACTTTTTTGTTTGGAGGACGGACCAGAACCCTTCCTCGAGGCTGGCGCATTAACCGGCCAAAACTGACCTGAGCTTACATCGGGTGGAGAGGCCTCAGCTCTTGGTGAGGAGAGGTATTAAGAAGAACACCAAATGATCGACTGTGGCATGAGCTCCAGAGATGTGCCGTCCGGGAAATGGGAGAAAGTTTAGAAAGTGCAACCTATGCACGCACATGCAGGGGTAGATGCACTCTGCAGCCGCGCCACCAGTTCGGGTCTTTATGGCAGAGTGGCCGCGACGGAAGCCTCTCACTCAGGTGCAAGACACATGAAAGTCTGCTGGAGTTTGTCTAAAAAAAACGAACCTGAAGACTCCAAGATGGTGAGTAAAGTAAATCCCTGGTCTGATGAGACGGCGAAAGAATGATAACTTTTGGCCTTAATTCTACATGAACTGTATGGGTGGAGAAACGCATGTGCATCTGCTCATCAGCCCTGTCGCTAATTAGCAGATTCCAACAGTGCAGGGTCATGGTGGTGGTCAGCATCATGGCCTGTGGGGTCGTAGGTTTTCTCAGCTGTCCGTGAGCAGGATACGTTGGGCTAATGTCTGGGCATGAAAGATGACAGCGTTCTCACGTACCTGATACTCTGTATTCTGACTGAAAGGCGTTTAAAAAAAAAAAAAAAAAAAAAAATGCAGGCTCTCGCAAGAGTGCGTAGGAGACCTCTCAACTGGGCCAAAGGTTTACCCATTCCTCAATCAGACAATACAATGACCCTAGCACTTACTATCTAAAATAAAAAAAGCAAACGAATGGTGGCTCACACAGCTCTTGACTGTTAGCTTGAATGGCCGGGCTAGCCATTAGCCCGGGGAGGGGGGGGCTCTGACTCTAAGAACCTTCGCAAGTGGCATCTCTGGAAATAAGAGACCTCAAAATGTGCTGTCCACTAAAACACTGACTCCAACGTTTACCATGCTGCCACAAGCCTGACAAACTGGAGTAGGATCTGGCAAGGATGGAATGGCAGAGGATCCCAAATCGGCAGGTGTGAAAAATTTGTTTGGATCCTTTTCCGTTCTCAAAAATACTCATAGCTGTATGAGTGGATCTAAAAGCGGTGCTCTCTAACTAAATACTGAGCTAAAGGTCTGAATAGCTTAGGACCATAGTGAATATTTCAGTTTTTCTTTTTTAATAAATCTGCAAAATGTCAACAATGCTGTGTTTTTCAGTCAATATGGGGTGCTGTTTGTACATTAATGATGAAAAAAAATTAACTTAAATGATTTTATAAAGCAAAAAGTGGATCTGCAATATAACAAAGGTGAACCTTGAAGGGGGGCTGAATACTTGTCCGTATTTCACTTCTTCGGTTGTGTCTATCCACTTCCCATTATATATAGTATTATATATATATATATATAATAATATATATATATATATATATTATATATTACATAATTTAACCTGAATGTATGTATCATTAACTTTAAAGATCTGCTGTATTAAAAGATTCTGTAATGAAGCATGTTGTCTTGATTTATATTTACAAAAACTCACTCCTAGCCCCTCGGGTGCTACCTCTTGGGGGTGTCCGAATTCTCTATAAGTACGCTCATACATGCAGAATTCTGTGCTGTTTAAGAATTCGCTGATAGCTGCGCAACTGGTGGTCCAACGATTGGTTCTAGCAAGAATTGTTAGTCTGGCAGATTGTGCTTGCGTTGCCAAAGGCATTCGCCTCTTTTTTTTTTTGTTGTTGTTTTTTTTGAGAAAATGTTTTAGAGATTTTCTAATATAATAATTAATTAAAAAACTGGCAACTTATATAAGGGGGGGTGGGGGGGGGGAGGGGGGGGGGATTGTAAAGGGGGGGGGGGGGGAAGGGTATAGTTTAATTATTTTGGTAGCTGCGATATGCGCGCTCATGTGGCTCTTAACAAAATGGGCTAAATAAAATATAATAATAATAAGCCCATATTGATATCTTTAGTAAGAGATTTGCATTTAAATTTTACCATTGATTCTTTGGGTCAATGATTCTGTCCGTGATGATTGTGCAGCACGTTCCTCAGAGGCCTGGTGTCAGACGCAAGTAGCTACTTCAAATGGTCATACCTTTATAAGCATTAATATGTAGTTTATAAGTGGCAATAGACAACCTCAATACATTAGTAATATACTAGTGTGCTAATAGGCAACTAGTTAATAGTGAGAAATGGTCCTTAAAACATATTGCTTGTTCAAATGCTGTTCTAGGAAGCTCGCTATGGGTAAACGGGGGGGGGGGGTCTTGAAGGGGCATAGGAAAGGGAGGCTAGTCTAATGCTTAGCCTTAATGCAGCATAAACCAGAGATATGTGCAGCTGATGAAGGCAAACCACACGTTGAGTGGCTAAAGGGGACATTATTGGTTGTAACCTAGACCAAATCAATCAGGGATCAGACATGTTAACTGGGGGGGCCATGGATTTGGGGGTTTTAGAGGAGTTTTAGAAATCCCCTTCCCCATCTCTCCCCCTCCGTTTCCTTTCTCACTCAGTTTTCCCTACAATTCAGTACAGTTTTCCTTTCCCACCACAGTTTCTCTTCATGCTTTAGCTGGAAGACGTCACCCACTAACCTTAAAGAAGTACGTGATCTCTTGTTTTCTGTCAGTCTCTCTCTTACTCTCCGTCTCACTCCTTCCCCCAGCAGGGGTCCAGATCGCTTTCCAAGCTTTCATTATTGCATATGCTTTCACAAACACAATCCCCCTTTCTCTAATCAATAATCAATAAGGATGAGCATGACAGATAAATGCATGCATTAGGAGCTGGTGGTGATCAAATAACACATATGAATCTCAGTGGGAGATTTACCCAGTGCATATTTTCATATAGGACACTGGGAAAGGATAGATGAGGTCATGCTGGAAGAACGTAGTTGTTGCTGGAATAGATTGTTTTCTCTTGCTTTTTCCAGAACATTCTCAAGCTTCCTCAATGACCAGTTATCAAAGTATTAGTTCCTCTTGTGAAGTAAGGTTTGATCACCGGAATGACAAAAAGAACTACAACAAAAACAAAAGCAGCTATTATAATATAAAAGCCTTTCTAGATATGTGTTCCATTTTTGAAAATTTAGACTTAAGCTAATGCTAAAAAGCTAATATTTAAATCTAACATAACACCAGAAATGACCCCAGTTCATTTCTTATAATGGTTATAACAGTTATTCTGTTTCTGAGATGTGTTGCCAATCATTTTGAAATTGTGGGATCCAAATTGAATTGTGAGAAGA
>JADLZN010003013.1:0-11040 GCA_018155175.1 Sinocyclocheilus anophthalmus
GTATGCCTAAATCGTGGAACGAATTATTATATTTCGTAATTACTTATTAAAATCATTATTGCTTAAAATTAATAAATAATAATAAATTCATTTAAAAAATAATAATACCTGCTGACGTCGTAGAAACTAATTGTTAATTTGAATTATATTCGGAGCTCCGTATTTATTAAATAATCTCAGTTAAACTGTAGCTATCAGTTTAAGCTAACACACAGCTGTATATAGGTCTAAATACAGAACTACAGAGTACAGAAGGTATTAGCCTACACCACTTGGATTTTGGAAAACCAGTGCTGGATCCCTCCCGCAAAATCTTCAGCATCCCCAGTGGTTCTTCCAGCGCTGAGCGAGTGTTTTCGGGCACAGCGAATGCTGAAGCCTAACACTTTGTCCAAGCTAATGTTAACATCAAGATACCGTTTTCTAATAGTCCACAGTTCCCTCGCAGTTATGGTTTTTTTTAACTTTGACACTACCCAAATCTGTGTTATCTTTCATTGACGTCATGTTCATCACCAAGACGTGTCTTTAGTGCCATTTGTATCTTCATGTGGTTGCGTTTCACCAGGCTTTATAATCTCAGTGTATTTTGTAAAGATCTACACACAAGTTTTATCTACGTGTGTGTGTGCGTTTGTGTTTAATGAGCCTGCTTTTTTGAATGTTCTAGTGCACGCCACAACGGGCACCTATTTTCAACGGAAATATGAACGAAATCAATACACTTTTCAGTTTTTTGCATTTAGGTAGGTTTGCTAAGCCGTTTAGATTCATATCTTTAATACATGTGTGATCATCACCCACACACATAGGTGTAATAGTGCTGTTAAGCAGAATCAAGATGGTTCGCTCTGAACATTGATTCTATAGCTATAGGAATGCCTTAATTTTAAGACAATAATCCCCAGAATTGTCGTATACAAACATTACACATTAGCCTACTCTAGAATTTTATGTCGAGTCGGTGATCTTGAGCGGAATTTGGTTCCATACGGTGACCGTCTGCGTGACGGTCTGAATACTTACGGACGCTCGCATTGCTTGTGTGCCGTCGGTTTAGATCGCGACTGAGCGGCAGCGCACATCGCGTAGAGCTGGAAAGACCCGGGTAGCGGAGAGCGTCTAACACTGTGCGTCCCAATCAGATTCGGCTTACCCAATCTCTGTTTTGTAACTAATGAAGCAGTCTCAATACGTATAGATCCTTCTAAATCCTGACTGGAAATCCCTCACAATACCATTTCTCTCTAAAAGGACCAGTTATTTGGTTTATGTCTATATGTACATTATATTCCTCTATTACCTCTTCGTATCATGGAAACGGGAACATTCGAGATTCAGCTCTTGTAATTAACTAGTTCTTTAGGGTCAGTTGTGTGTTTATTTGATGAGAGGCTTAATCACAGCCAGGTGTTCGGTTGCTCGGGGAGCATACTCCTAATGACAACATGATGAATTATAATAGTCGAATAGAGTCTATTAACTTCTGGAAGCACCTACCACACCCACACACACACACACACACCTGGAATATGTTTGGTCTAACATACTATTTTATTGGTTTAGATGATTCTGTTAAAAAACAAAAGGTTTTTTTTTGTATACAGATTTCTTCCTCTCCGGACTTAGAGACTGAATAGAATAGAGTGAATTGTTCCTATCAGGGAGGGCGACGATAGCACTATTCGTTTGTGTGGCATCTGTGTCCTGACGGCTGGCAGTGGCTTTCAATTTTATCTCTAATATTGCTGCGATCTTAAGAACGTAAGTAGGACAAGTTCATAATGTCATTACTGTTGTGCTGTTGGGAAATGTCAACACCTGTTTATTGGCCCCTTATACTATTTTCGTGCATAATTTTGCCACTGTATTGAATAAATACCTGGGCTTATGTTTGGTGGTATGTTGTGTCTTTGTCCTGTCTTTCTAAAGAGACGAAGTTATCAGATCTAGCGGTTTTTAATGCTTTTCTGTTGGATAGGTTACTTTCCCGCCAAGCAATACAGAATACCTCTAGTTTTGTTTTCCTCCAGCTGCGCTCCATTTTCCGGGCTTCTCTCTTTAGTGTGCTCATTATACCACAGTGTTGGACTCTTTTCCTTAATCTTCCTTAAGCGTATATGAGCAACCATATCTAAAATGCTAGAAAAGAGAGAGTCCATAGTTTCTGTTACATTATCAAGTTATTCTGAGGTTTTGGATATGCTAAGGAATTGGGATAAATCAGGAAGATTACTTAAAGCAGTCTTTTGTGGTAGAAGTGATGTTCTACCATACTTGTAACAAGGATTAGATTTTACAGTTTTAGCTATATGAAGTTTGCTCAAGACTAGATAATGATCTGAGATATAATCGCTTGCCTGCATAATTTCAACACCGTTAACATCAATTCCATGTGACAGTATTAAATCTAGAGTATGATTTCGACAATACGAGATTTCTCTCTCGTCCTGATTGTCCTTACCACCAGTAAGTTCAGAATGTCTATGAATGCGATCCCAATGCCATTTTCATTATCAACATTCGATAACTTGTAAAATCAACACAATTTAAAACTATCCTGAGCCGAACCTCACTTGGATATAAAATCATCACACATTCATTTACTACAGTCTGTATGTGGCCCTGTGGCCCTTTATAAGTAGCCAGTTTTACACATCACGGGATTTATCATTACACTCCTACCTTGTGTTTCTCGTGATAATGAATTCTATGAAGCACCACTTACTTCAAACTAGTTAACTTAAGGCCCCGCCTCTTTCTGACGCTCTGGGAAATACTGAAAATATTGTTATAAATTTTAGCTACACCTCCCCTTTACCTTTTGGATGTGGCTCATGTTTATAACAATAATCTTGGGGGTAGTAGACTCATATTCCTATAATGTATCACTCAGATTTTTAGCCAGGTTTTCTGTCAAATAGAGCACATCTAGGTTTTGATCTGTGATCATATAATTTACAAAAAGTGCTTTCGTAGAAGGGACCTGATATTCAATAAGCCAATCTTTATAATTTGTTTATCTGTATTACATCTGTTTTTTATTTGTTGAAAATAAATTAAATTTTTACTCTTAAATTGGTTTTGGACGTTTTTTGTATTTTCTAGTTCGGTGAACAGACACAATCTCTATAGTGTGATATCAAGGTGAAAGAGTCTCTATGTGCAGAGAATTAACTGATTTCTGATACGTGTAGGGTGCTAAACAAATTGTCGTTTTTAGCCAGTCTGTCGGCTTTCCCCTGACCTGGGCCCCATTTAGTCAGTCTAAACTCGAAGATCATGTGCCATATTTCTATACAGTGGACCACCCCTAGGATGGATGAAGACCCATCGTCTTTTCACAGTCAGGTCTGCCCCAAAAAACCGTCCAAATTGTCTCATGAAACCTATGTTAGTCCTTGCCGTTCACCGCTTAAACATCCAGCGCATTGAGTGATGCGGTCGTATGTACTCATCACCACGGTTAGCAGGAGGGCCCCAAGCATATACCGTGTCTGACATCGTACTTGCAGTCACACAGCCTCTTGTTAATGTTTATTTTTTAGTGCTCTACGACCTGGTGAAGTCGAACATCATTAGTGCCGGCGTGAAAAACAATCTTACTGAATTTACGTTTATCTACCAGCATTGTTAAATTGGCAAGAGGTCAGGTGCTCTGGTTCCCAGTAAACATTGGACTATGGTGGCTGGTGTCAATAACTAGAGCACTTTACAGCATATACTTTCTTTGTATTGAAGTTTTATAGCATATGCACGTTTTGTTTTGCATGCATGAAATAACTCTCACTGGAAAAGAAGATTCACAACAAATGCATTCTTTGAATTAAAGTTTTACACAATTTGCATGCTTTGTATTTAAGTTTTTCAGCATATGCATGCTTTGTATTAAAGTTTTACACCATATTCAGTCTTTGTTTTGCATGCATGAACTATCTCAACTCAAGAAAATGCAGCTCACAGTGAAGGAGAACATTTTCTATGGTGTGGCTAAATGGTGCTAAATATTGGGAACATCATTGGGACACCTAGTCCTATCATGCAAACTAAACTACCTGCTTAAACCAGTGACTGCTGTGAAAGGGCAGCTGATAACCAGGGAAAGACCTAGTGACAGCTAGGAAAGACTGCTGATAGGAGGGAATAGACCCCATCGGGGCTGGCATGGGTTAGCTACCCATTCCGGCAGGACCCGTCTCTACATAGTGCAGAGAGTCCACCCATTTTTGGCTAGGAAAACCACAAGAAGAAGAATACCCCTGGAGTCTGCGAGAGTGGGGACACAAGATGACTCATGGACAGACCACGTGGTAACAGACAGAACAGCACAACAGAGGTTGGAACAATAGGACCGACAGGACAAAAACTACAGAGATGCATCTGTGGCTGGGCGAAGATAACATCAGAGAAGGGTCTTAAAATCCATCAGGGCAGGAAGAAGTGCCTGAGAGAGCTTAGTGAGGGGCCTCGCATTGACCAATACTTTCTCAGAGGTAGGGCAAATCAGTCGGGTGAAGCCCAGTGGTGGGACAAACACCACAGTCCACAGGGTATCAGAACCCCAGACAAAGCCCAACCAGGCACAAATTTACCCCCACTGAAGCCACCAGCAGAAGAAAGGAAGATGGATGGAAGGAGACCTCAGATACTTTGGCCTAAAGCTTGCCACAACGAGTGGGCAACCATTGACACAGATGTAGAAAGGAAACTGGAGAAGATGAGGGAGATAATCTACACCTATGGGGCACGAAGGTTTGAAGTGAAAAACAAGTGGCCGAGGTCACAGAAGGAGCTGGGAGGCCAGCCGAAGTCTAGGAGACAACAAGAGATTGACAAACTTGTGAAAGAAAGGAGGAGCCTGAGAAAACAGTGGAAGAAAGCAACTGAAGCAGAAAGAAAAGCCCTAGAGGTACTACAAACATCGCCTTGCATCGCTACGAAGAGCAGAAAGCAATGAAAGAAGAAGGAGCATTAATTAGGACAACCGGAACCGGGAACACTTCCCATAACACCCGATGTACTCGCTACATCATTATAAGAATGGCTATGCTAATATTAGTCTGTTTCTTTCTTATTCTGAGGTCACCGTAGCCACCAGATCCAGTCTGTATCCAGATCAGATGGTCATTGCAGTCACCCGGATCCAGTACATATCCAGCCCAGATGGTGGATTAGCACCTAGAAATGACCTTCTACAGCCCTGAATGTCAGCAGAGACCAGGACAACTAAATAGGCCCAGAGACAGATCCCCAGTGAAGATATTGTCTCCTAGACGGCCACCGGGACAAGACCACAGGAACCAGATGAGTCCTCTGCACAATGTGACTTTGCTGCAGCCTGGAACTGAACTGCTGGTCTCGTCTGGCCAGATGAGAACTGGCCCCTTGACTGAGCCTGGTTTCTCACAAAAAGTTTTTTCTCCATTCTGTCACCGATGGAGTTTTGGTTCCTTTGCCACTGTCGCCTCTGGCTTGCTTGCTTAAGGGACCATACCAACAGTCATGGAAAAGCCCATCAAAGCCTTAGACGTTGCTACACCGCAGACCTTAAAGACTCAAAACAAAACAAAAACACACAAAAAAACACTTTATCTCACGCCAAGCACCTGGAGAGACTGGTGAGTACACAATTGAGGAAATGGATTGGGCTACCAAGATGACTCTCTCTCTTCCTATTTCAAGCCTTGTGGAGGAGTACAAATGCGCCAAAACGAGGCTGGAGATGACGCTTAAAGAATCCTCTTACAGCAGTTGCTGATGCAAAGCCAGCCCTCAGATATTGTGGGGCAAGTCCAATATGGTAGAGGGGGACTTGGGTTGGGAACAATAACACCTAAATGGCAAAAGGCAACAGCAAAGGAACAGCGACACCTGTTAGTGGAGGAGGAACGCCGTCAGGAAGAAGGAACTAGATGCAGTCGCCCAAGCCTAACAAGGCCGCTGGATGAGGTGGGAAGGTATAGAACGACGTAAAATCACTTGGAGTGAACTGTGGAGCATGAAAAACCAACAGGCTATATTTTATCATGAGAGCCACATATGATGTGTTTCCCTCTCCAAAAAACTTGCAGGTATGGTGTGGACAAGACCCAGCCTGCCACCTGTGTGCAGTCCAGGCAAACCTCAGACATGTCCTGGTGGGTTGTAAGACCAGCCTGACACAGGTGCTCATGGCGCCAAAATCAAGTACTGAAGTGCTAGGCAGCAGCAATAGAGACCAAGAGAGTCTCAACAAACTCCATCCCCCAAAATGCCAAGAATACCTTACCAAAAAGGCAATCCTTTGTTAGAGAAGGGGAGAAAAAGCGGGCGAAGTGTCTGTCCCCTGACGTAGGCTATCTGAATTTAGCCAGGGACTGGGAAATGCAAGTCGACTTAATCCACAGACTCACTTTCCCATTTGAAATTGGTCACCAATTTGCGCCCAGACCTGGTTCTCTGGTACAACTCATGTTGGATCGTCATAATAGTTGAACTGACAATTCCTTGGGATGATGCCATTAACGAGGCCTTTGAAAGGAAGAAGCTGCGATATGCAAACTTGGCAGCTGAGGCAGAGGAGCGGGGCTGGACAGTGGTGGAAGTGGGCTGCAGGGGCTTTGTGGCTAGTTCCACTACAAGGCTGTTGAAGGAGTTGGGCATGAGAGGACAGGTCCAGGGAACTGCATAATCCATGAAAGATAAGATACAGCATAGTGTATTATCAGAACGTCAAGCGTCCCCACCCGATGACTGCAATGAAGAATTGTAACCGCTTCATCTATCCATCTTACCATACTAGTCCTTTTCTTATAGTCACGCATAAAGCAACTGTAAATTCACGACTGATTCTGTATTGAGGCATGACCCGACATGATTCACCCATGATCCTGGATTCTTGCTGAACCAAAATCAGAGTGTAACAATTGCTGCGTCTCGCTGTGTTCTACTCACAGCGAAGGAGAAAATGTTCTATAGTGCGGCTAAATGGTGCTAAAGTTTGGGATCATAGCACCTAGTCCTAACATGCAAACTGAACTACCTGGTTTAAACCAGTGACTGCTGTGAAAGGGAAGCTGAGAACCAGGGAAAGACCTAGTGACAGCTTGGAAAGACTGCTGACAGGAGGGAATAGACCCCACCAGGGCTGGCATGGGTTAGCTACCCATGCCGGCAGGAGCCGTCACTGCATATTGCGGAGGGTCCACCCATTTTTGACCATGAAAACCACAAGAAGAATACCCCTGGAGTCTGCGAGAGCAGGGGCGCAAGATGACTCATGGACAGACCACACGGTAACAGACTTAGGAACGGAAATGACAATGAGCAATGAGAACAGCACAACAGAGGTTGGAACAATAGGACCAACAGGACAAAAACTACAGAGATGCATCTCCGGCAGGGCGAAGACAACATCAGAGAATGTTATCTTCGTATGTTATCTTCTATAATGCTTTCACATACCAATTTGAAAAACTAACAGAATGCATAGTCGATATAAAAAACTGGATGGCGAGTAATTTCTTACAGCTAAATTCTGAAAAAACAGAGGTGTTAATTATCGGACCTAAAACCTCTGCATGTAATAACAATGCTAGAGTTCTTAATATAATCAGGAAGTATGACCATATTAGCCCAGTTCTGTCAACACTGACTCTCTATTAAACATTGTATAGATTTTGAAATCTTGCTTATGGCTTTATAAGTAATAAGCAAGATTTCAAAATCTATACGATGTTTAATAGAGAGTATTGTCTAATATAAGCATATGCATGTAAGCAATATTAGAAGTACAGCTTACACTTTGAAAAGTGTTTCTTACATTTAAAACAAGATCTCTATTTCTATAAATATACATTGTTTTCAGGATTTGATGCTTTTGAAGAATACATTCGGGCTTCTATGCATAAGAAAGAGATTCTTGAAGTTTTTTGGCAATTTAAAGCATTCAAAGCTTCCTTTTCAGCTATGGTTGTTCATGCATGCAATGTATGATGTATTTACTTGAGCTGAATAAATTCCTGCATGCAATTCAAAAACCATGCATATGCTGTAGTTAGTAGAGGTGAGATAGTTCATGCTTGCAATACAAAGCATGCATATGCAGTATTTACTTCAGTTGAGTAGTTCATGCATGCAATACAAAGCATGTATATGATGTATAAGCTTGAGTTGAGTTAGTTCATGCATGCAAAACAATGTATGCATACGCTGTATTCACTGGAGTTGAGTTAGTTCATGCATGAAATGCAATGCATATTCTGTATTTTCAAGAGTTGAATTCATGCATGCAATGCATAAGCATGCATATGATATAGTTAGTAGAGTTGATTTAGTCTATGCATGCAATAAATATAATGCATATGCTGTAGTCAGTTGAGCTGATAGTCCATGTGTCACGAATCCGGTCCATGAACTTCCAATTTCATTGACTCTCGCACTACACACTGTTGCACATCACCCCGGACTACATTTCCCATCATGCATTGCACTGATTGCACTCACCTGTTTACACTGATTGCACCCAGCTGTTTCATATCACTCCCTCACTATTTAACACTCACTCTGATCCCTTCTCTCTGCTGAGTATTGTTCAGCGATTATCACTCCCCTAGTGATAGCGACACTACAGAGCCCTCGTTTGTTTTCCCTGCCTTAGCCTTAGCCTTAGCCTTAGCCTTGTCTGTTTTCTCCGGTTTTTGATCTTCGCCTGTTTTCCTGGATTCCCCTTTAGTCTTGCCCCTTCTGATTCTGTCTGCAGTTCATCGACCTACGCTAGCCCTAGGACTGTTCTTGTGTTTTGCCCTCCATATACCTGTCTGCCTCTGTTTGAACCTGCCTGCTTCATGACCACGTCTCTTTCTTCTCCACAATAAAGCCTTGCAGATGGATCCCAACGTCTCACGTGTCATCAGTTCTGTAACAGAATACTCGGCCACACAAAGATCCAGCGGCTTTTTCCAGTGACTCGGCCTGGTATTACCCAGTTCAACCGAGCTACTCATCTTCCGTCGGATCCCCCACGGCTAGCAACGTCTGTTCTCATGGTCGTGAGTCGTGGTCACGGGCCGCGGCATTCGTGTTGGACCAATTATCTCTACCAGGTTGCACCAAGCTGTTATAGAGTGTATACAAAGCGCATATCTCCTGCTTTAAAGACTCGCTATTCGTTAATGTTGCCCGTTGTGGAACTGGCTATGATATTATCCCACGGCCCGAATCCGAAGTCGGCCTGTCACCAAGCCGAATGATTTACTATGACACCCATCGGCTTGTCACTTGAAACTGTGCGCGTCTTACATATCGGGCTGCGACTATCCCTCCTTGCTGTCACTACGTGTGACCACTCTTGGCGTATCAAGGAACCAGGGAGACAGTCCAGCTTAGATCCGGGGAGCAGGGCGAAGGGTGGGTTAGCATGCGAGGAGGTTGGTGGGACAATAAGAACACAGCGTCATAATTAGTCGGGGGGAAGCCACAGCGCCAGGCAGCAGGGCCGCCCTAGTGGCGTGGGATATGGGGAAGGGCATAAGCACCGAAAGTGGGGATCGAGGCTCACGGGGATATCGGACATGTAAAGCAGCAAAGAGGTAAAGGGCCGGTACCAGAAGTAGGGGGGCGAAGCTCGGGGGCCATGGGGGGGCACGGTCAAGACGCGTAACCGGGTCGGCGAGGCCGCGGCACGGGCTACTACGGGGAAGCTGCGGTCAAAAGAGGAAGCATACCAGGAGAAGGGTGCGCGAGAAGGACAGACCAGGGAAGCACAAGGCCGCCAGAGGAGAAGCCTGACGGACAGGAAAGACTCACAACCATCTGGAGCCAAAACGAACAGGATTTGAGGCACAGCATCCGCCAAGCCGTTAAGGACGTCAGGGAGCTCACAACAACCGCCGTAGTCGGACAGGACGGGCAACAGATCAAAATCAGTGTATCGGTAGAATTCATCAGGTAGACAGTTTCCCCATCAGATTACCCCGCAGAATTCAGACAAGCAACAGTTCGGAATAGCTCCCACCGTGAGGGGAGCTTGGAGCAGATGCCATTTCCCTGACTGTTCTGCACAATGGTTCCGCTGCCTTAAGGGGTTACCACGTGAGAACACGACACAACCAACCGCTCGCACCAACTCAACGGGGAGCCCCCACGGGGAGACCAACCCTCGGGCGTTTTGTGGTCCATTCAGGGGACAGCCGTGGACGGCCACGGCTTTGGTCCTTACTGTGACGTTATTATCCTGCAAGGGCCGCCATTACCGGAACAGGATCTGCTTCACCCACAGTGAATGAAGATCCAGACACCAGAAGCGCATAATCCATAAATTGGGCCAGTGATCCACGAGGACCATCCTGGACAAGGTGAGCTTTTAGTGGCTCATTTAGTCCATGAGCAAAAAAGTAAATCAGCATAAAATCCGGCAGGTCGGCATAGTGTGCAATGTCTATAAAGGTCTGGATATGGTCCTCGAGGGTTTGTGCTCCCTGTTGTAGACGGACCAGTTCTTTTGCCAACTCCATCCTCAATCGGAGCAGCCAGACACGGCTGCTGGATCCTCGGTGGTGAAGTATTCTGTTACGGACGGAAGGATACGAGAAGGTGTGAAACAAACTTTCATAAAGTGCAGCTTTAATGTCACCGCAAAGTCAAACAAAGGCAGAAGGTCAAACCACAGGAACAGACAGATTAGGCTCAGGAACCGCTAGGCACGGAGCAGTAGCGAACAGACAGACAATCATCAACATAATCAATACTTCGCAGTGAGTGTGTGTGTGAGAGCAACATTTATAGTGCTCCAGATAGACAACAGGTGTGTGTGTGTGTAATTAGTTCCAGGTGCTGGGCTTGTGGGAAATGCAGTCCATGGTGAGAACTGACTGACATCGTGACGTGTGCTGCTGTCTCGCTCCTTATAACGCACTGGCTGTCAGTTGAGCAGCAGGAACACAGCGCATCTCAATTCTCACAAGTATGCGCTCTGTGTTCTCGTCTCCACGAGAACACAAGACCGTTCTCTGAGTTCTTGGAATTAAGAAACAGCCAATATCTCGCCTTCGCTTTCATTTC